>BRDA01009656.1:0-13880 GCA_036984385.1 Crenuchus spilurus
CAGACCTCATGGAGCTTATTCAACGTTGTCTCTCCACCAAACCTGAGCAGTTCAACTGCTATGTCATCTGGACCGGATGCCTTTCGTGTAGCCAGATCTAACATAGCATGCTTGATTTCTTCCTTCAGTGGTGGTGGTTCCTATATATATATATATATGCATGTGTGTGTGTAATCACTGGCCATATATGTTAACGGGGAGGTAGGACTCGCGTAGACAACGTGATTTAACCCTTTCTGCACCTCTAGGTTAATGAGTGGAGTCAAATTATTGGTGTGAACAATTCAATCATCGCCGGATATTGGTGGGGACATGTCACTTCCGTAAATGCTAATTCTATGCCTTTACTCAAAATGTCACTTCACATGTATATACAGTATACAGTATATTCTGTTTGTAGATGCACTTGTATATGTATTCTACTCTTTAAAATAAAGTACTTAAATTTATAAAATATAAATAGTATTAGGCTATAAAAAAAAGGTACATTTTGAACAAAATTATCAATACTACAGAAGTCACCTCAGACTTTGAAAGTGGTATGCAACATTATATTTTACCCCTTTAAAAGATTATTTATATATAATAAGCGTTTGTCCATAGTTTATAAAGTTTATACAAAGACTACACTTTTAAAATTAAAAGGGCCCAAAAGAGCTATGCCACAGAACTACATTTAGGTGTATGAAGGACCTTCCAGTGGTTGAAGAAATGAGATGTGCTTAAGGTGAAGTACTTTTTAAAGCTTCTTGAGAGACTATGTAAATATTCCAGAAATTATTTTTTTACAACCATACATTCAAGGAACCTTTACAAAACAAAACTGGCTACAGTGGCTCTTTAAAAATATTACACCATAACTGTAGGCAGAAAAACAACACTCTACCACTCTTTCATCTTGTTGCCCAAGACCACGCGACCCATTTGCTATTCATGATAACCTTTGACTGCCAGTTGTTCAGAATGCCAAAACACATTCCTGGAATTGTTACATCCAGGATCAAGTTTAAATAAGGACAATGTCATAAAAACCAGAAGAGACTGCCATATGTTCCATATATTCACACAATGTTTATTTCAAAAACAATTGATTAGCTGTTTTTATTAGTCGTTTTTGTGCGCATTTTTACATACTGAGAGAATGTTTTTTCTCTGAGAGAGGCATTTTTAAGCAATACAGTCAAAATTGTGAACTGTACTTGTCCCAATGGGTGTACATATTAACAAAGTTAATGTTATACTGAGCTGAGCCAAAACATGCACAATAAAAGAGGTGGACAAAAGCAATAAACACCAGAGACAACCTGAAAGCAGACACTAAACATAAAGTGCAAACCACTGCCAAGCCAAACCAAACCAAATCCTGACCTTACAGAATCACCAATGAAATAAATCTCATTGCGAACTGTGATGACAATGCTATCATGGTTCACACTGGCATCTGATATTAAAACGGTAAAGTCTATTTGTTAGTCACACATAATAGTAAGGATGCTTTATTATATATGATGTGTTATAGGCAACATGGGTTAAACTTGGTGGTCTTTTGGCTAAGTTATGCATAAGTCTATACACCACCATATTAAAATGCTTTATAATTGATCATTTCTGTGCCAATTCCTTCATTAAGTATATATATGAATTTCTACATTAAGTACATAGATTTAAGTTTTTTCTCCAAATAATAGACATGTGTAAAATAAAATACTATCTCCCTTACAACATTATTCAAAGATCAATAGTCATTCAATTAGTTTAATTAAACTTCAACAAATGTCTTAGTTAGTTGCTCTATATTTTGCCTTTTGTTCAGCTTTAAAGAACCACATCTTCAATCTAGGCTCACCAACAGGACATGAGTAAATGTGCATTGAATCACTTTTTTTCAAATGAACAGTGAAAGATCTGCTCACATCTGGAACTATAGTCATAACTTTACAGATTTAACTGTTTAAGTGAGCGAGTAGTCACTCAAAACCCGCAATCCTACAACAAAGTGCTTTTTAGGTAATCATAAAACAATGTTCGATGGACTGCCAAAGGACAAAAAAACTGAAATACAGACTTAAGATCTAGTGCAAGATGAATTCTACTGGGAGGAAGACCAGACATAACGTCTATTCCACTTGGAACAACTAATTTGAGTATTAAGTGTACAGTAAATATCAACTGACCATGAAACCAGCATATACCTTTGGAGTTCTGAGTACTGAGAAGTGATAGAGTGTGTGTGTGTAAGAGAGAATTAACATCTCAAGACAGATAACACTCCCTTTTAATCACACACCAGTGACCAGGCAGTGTAGACGATATGGTCATTATTGGACCCTGGTGACCGCTTCATGAATGGATTCAGCAACGTAGTCAATATTCTTGGTTGTCAGGCCACACATGTTAATGCGGCCACTGGCCATCAAGTAGATGTGCTTTTCCTTCACAAGGTATTCCACTTGTTTGGCTGTAAAATGTAAAGAAAGGCACCAATAAATAGTTTGAATATGCAGACGTGAGCAGTTGAGCTTCCCTGGACAATTATAATTATTTTCCCAGAAGGCTGTCAATGCTTTCTTTTCACACACCTTCTAATGCATCAGTCAAATGTGTGTCCTTTATAGCAATCCTTATTAGTTTGAGTGTGTGCATGCATGCAGGCATATCTACATATAGACATACATACTACATACACTTAGTAGCCACTACACTAGGTACACATACCTTGTATCTATATTCACTATCCAACTTATCAGCTCCACTGACCATATAGGTGTACTTTGACAATTACATTATCCGTTTCTCTGTATACACACCACCACGTCAGTGTCACTGCAGTGCTAATGATTCACCACCCAAATAATACATGTTAGGTGGGGTTCCTGACCATTGAAGAACAGGGTGAAAGGAAGCTAACAGCACAGAAACAGATGAACTACAGTCTGTAATTGTAGAACTACAAACTGCACCTATATGGTCAGTGGAGCTGATAAAATGGACAATGTGTGTAGACACAAGGTATGTGTACCTAATGAAGTGGCCAATGAGTGTATATACATTCACATAAACACATTCATACATACTAAGGACTTTTAGAAAATACATTAAACTAAGTACTAACATTAAACTAACTAAAATACATTAAGCTTTTTACTACTTATCAGAAATAGTAATTGTGTCATTTTCACTGCTATGATGTTGAGGCTGCAGGGTCTGTATGAAGGTGTGAGGTATAGTGGAAACGTACGATTGAGGCCTGTGAAACTGAACATGCCAATCTGCTCTGTGATGTGGTCCCAGGTACCCGGGGTGCCTAGAGACAGCAGCTTTGCTTTCAGCTGAGCTCGCATTAGCAGCACCCTGTCAGCCATCGTCTTAACATTGTCCTTCCTGCACAAGCCCAAATTAAAAACATTACACAAGTCACTAAAATTACAGTGTTTCTTCCCTTAAAATTTTACATTTAAAATCACTGAATGCATTTGAAACTCCTAAGTGAACAGTTAGTTTCTGTGTATTTAAATGTAAATGTATAATTGCCTCAGTAATTACATAGTAACACAATGAATTACATTTCCAGCTGATTTACAAATTGTACTTGGGTGTTCAAACTTGCACTTCAACATTTTCTCTGTTTTCAGGTCACAAAAAAATATATATATATATATTTATACAAATATGGCATCAATTCAAATAAATACAATGACCTTTTACTACAGTTTTACAGCTGTTACAGCTATGAAGAGCGTTATGTGAATGTACCATTCAGCAAAGAGTTTTGGAGTAGTCAATGTGATGGCAACCAGACGAGCTCCCTGAGATGGAGGGTTAGACCAGGTGATTCGCACAATCTTCTCCATCTGAGACAGAGCACGGCTCAGGTTATCCTCGTCTTTAGCAACAACTGTCAGGTTGCCCACCCTCTCATCTGTGGAAGGAAGGTTAGCATGAAACATGATGACACTATATTGGTATGATACTTTTTTTAACATACATGTCAAAAAAATATTATATTATGAAAAATCTCCATTGTTATTCATAATTTAATTTATGACAGTAAACAGACATATTTCATATTCATTACATGTAAATTTACATATTTCAAGCATATTTAATTGTTATGTTACTGATGATCATTATGACAAAGCTAAAGGAAATCAGAAATCCATCACAAATTATTTAAAATATTTATTTTGGGGTTTGAGCAAATTACTATTCAAACTGTATCAACATAAACAAAGGCTTAACATATACACTTTATGTGTAATGAATATAAAATATATGAGTTTACCTTTTATTAGTAATTATTAATTAATGACACTGAGAAAAAAAAGCCTGAAAGCAGAAAGTGTGGGTATGTTGTTTTTGTGTCCAAGTGCAGGAAGAATAACTTACTGTACAGGCCAAAGTTCTTTGAGAATGACTGTGCACAAAATATTTCAAAACCTTCAGATACAAAGAAACGAACAGCCCAGGCATCCTTCTCTAGATTTCCAGAGGCAAAGCCTTGATATGCTGAGTCAAAGAAGGCAAAGAGGCTCCTTCTCTGCAAATTGTGAAGAGTATTTAAAATAAGATTTTTATTTCTGGCTTTTTCACACTAATTATTAAGCATATGGTCATTTGTACATCATTCTTTAAAGTGGATTAATCTGATTCTCTCACCTTCATGACTTCAGCAATCTGCTTCCACTCATCCTGGCTGGGATCTGTGCCTGTGGGATTATGTGCACAGGCATGCAACACAAAGATAGAGTGCTCAGGTGCATTCTGAAAGAGATAACAGATACATCATTATTAGATCAAGCTCATATTGGCAGATTGTAACCAACATGACCATCTGTTCAATAACAGCAAATCCGGGATAGCTATATTTAACTGTTAAGTCACTTTTTCAGTGAACTGAACAAAATCCAAATTAGAAAATTAAAATTAAAAAGGTTTCAACTCACTTCTAGGTCCCCCAAGAAACCAGACAGGTCCAGTCCACGCTTATGTGCATCCCAATATTTGTATGGGCGGATATCCTCAAACCCAGCATTAGCAAAAACTGCATTGTGATTCTCTAGAGAGAAAAAAAAACACAAAGGATGTATTTAATCAATAGGTTATAAAGCCTTATCTATGAAAGATTAGGACCATCACCTCAGACAGTTACAGAGGACTTTGGATTATAAGTGCAGCCCCAATAGAAAACTTCAAATTATTTGGATATGAAGGACAAACTGTGCTGAACTATGTTCTCACAAGGCATAAACTTATCATCTGCTTTTTCAAATACAACTCATTTATCTTACTTTAAGATTACAAAGTCATGGTGTAATGGTTCATTTTCTAGATGCTTTGAATAAGATTACTTGTTATGCAATTCTATCAATACTAAAAAGATTGAAAAAACGTAGCACTAAATTTTCTTTGGTCAGAATGATTTTTTCTGCCTCACTGTTGGATGTTTTGTGAACTTGATCCAATTCCCCTTTAAAAAAAAACATGTTTTGAATATTTCAATCAGCACCTGTGTGTATTTTTCCTCTACAGCCTGAGCAGCAGATTCACAAGGTTTATAAATGATGGGAAAAACCCTGAGCAAGACATTTACAAATGAAGCTCATCATAAATAAAGCAAGCTACCATCTCTTTTGGCTTTAATATCATTTCATCACATTCAAGACACACTAATGTGTCACATGTCTGTGTTATAGAGTAAGTTAACTAATCATCTGAAGTATTTTTTATTTGTAAACAATAGAAGAACATTCACCAAAATGCTGCCCACATAGGAATTTGACCTCCACCTTCATTCCATCCATGCAGTGAACACAGTATTATATACACTGAGGAGCTAGAGGCACCAATCATGCCTGGAGCTGTGGGCAGGGCAATCATTAGTGGAGCCAAGGGAGCAGTTGGAGGTAGGGGATTTAACTGGTGAAACTTCAGTCCCAATCCTGCTTCTTTAACCTTTAGGCCACAGTTGCCCCCATATTAGTCAATAGTCATTTAGTTAGTGTCAGTTAAAGAGACGTTTGTGCACCCACCAGTTAAGCTATTTCATAATGTTATAAAGAGTGAAGAATCAATGAAACAACATAGAAATACCAAACAGTTTATTTACCTAAATATACAGCACATAGTCTAATACAAACTCGCACTAAACAAACTGAGTGTAACTGAATCCCAGCAGTTCACAACAAAATACACACAGCGGCAGAAACTGTGGTGTTCGCACCACTTGGTTACTGTGTGAAACAAAAAAAATCATCCTGTTTAGTGTATCAAACTATTCTTAACTTACAAGAATCACTTTTTATTCAAATAATCCTAAATGGACTTTGATGCAAGTTCAATGATTCACACTGCTGTTAAAAAGATAATAGCTACTGAACAAAGCACACACATAACCTGCTCCAGTACCTACCCCATGTGGGTGCAGAGACATAAACTGGTGTTTTGGTGTTGTTGTTCCCATTGTACCATCTACGAAGGAATTCCGCCCCAATTTTCAAGGCTCCAGTTCCCCCTAGGCACTGCACAGCTCCTACCTGCAAGATACAAAAATAATATTTTGAAACCAAGCAACCATGCTGCCACTCATGATGACATAACCACAACAAAATTTCAAAACAGCCAAAACAGTTTTACAAATGAAAGGATTATTTGGAAAGAACTCCATGGCATTTGGCATAACATGGACAAATCATGTTTGTTTACTAAATAATATTTTAAAAGACAGGTCCTTAAAACACATGAATAAAACCTTTATATTTTAAAGAGATATTTTCACCGTTAAACCTGAAAAAGGAGGTTCCCTCTAAAGCAAGAGTGTCTAGTAAAGACAGGTGAATTCCCTGCTCTGACAACTACTAAACCTAGTAATTAATTTAGTAACTACTAAACCAATTAATGTCAGTTGAATCAATACTTTAAACAAAACTTTTAACATTTAGAAGAGCCCACAACTCCAATCTTCATTGGTGCAGAACTGGGCTCAAAGCTTTAAAGACACTCCACATACAGTAAAACTACTCTGATGAGTATTTGATGAGCAGGTGAAAGTGGCTTACTCTCTTCTCCAAGATAGCAGGGCTGTCCTCCCCCAGAGCAATTTTAGAGGCACTGGAGCGAAACTCTGGCAGGCCCAGGATGGGCAGGTACTCATGGTTTAGACTGTTGTCCTCTGCAATCATCTTCTCCACTTTCCTTACTACAGGGAGCACCCATGGCTGCCCTTCATCTGTCCTGTAAGCTGTGAGAGATCAGTAAATGTGAAGACAGACAGATGTAAATAGAGATTTAGAACTCTTTCACTGACAGAAATGTGAATAGTCTTTATCAAAGAAGCAAATTAGGCTTATCTATGCCCTTTTACCTGTTGTCTGAAACCACCAGGTCTTTCTACTGCAGTTAAAATAGTTAAAGCCACTATCTGTCTAAATTATCTTATGCAAGGTCCCAAAATAACTCAAACAGCCTTAACCATAAAATGTCAGAAAAGTCTTTGAAACGGTTTTATTTGACCTTCTGACCAATTATGAAAAAAGGCTACTTAATAGCCCATTGCATTTGTTTTGTATTATATTTGACACATCCAGAATTTACTGCATACAGCAAGTTATTTAATCATTCATAACACAAACTTATATCCCCTTATACAGTTTTTATTTTAAACCAAGTCACTTCAAACTGATAAATCTGCATGTATGCTCTGGAGCATGCAGGGCATGGATAATCCACCAGGGGGCAAAAGCAAAAGACATCTGATTGTATACATCAGGGTTTTTTAATTTATATATAGTAATAAATTATGTAACTTAATTTATCATTAGATTATCACACAGATGATGTACTCTAAAAAAATATATCAAATATCATACACTTGGCTTTATAGGCTTTTTTTATATGGACATGACAGCAAAAGCAGTAAATCACTAAACTAAACGGGAGAGAAGAAGTTAAGCCATTTTAATTCTGAAGAATGTTTAATATGTAAATGATTTATCGCATGTAGTTTGTCATTGTTTTATGGCAGACTGAAGAAACAGATGACTTAACTATGCATTACAACAAATTATAAAATGTAACTGCATGTCTGTCTGGTGCTCTATTTATGGCATTTGTTATTTTACAAATATAGCTAAGAAACTCAATAATTATATACCCCACCCCACCCTACACACAGCCTCTGTTTTGAGAGTCAAAATGTATTGTTTATAACTAAAGGGATTTAGCCAGTGGTACTAGGTCTTGTCTTGTAAAAACTGCAGACATGTCAAGGGGGAGGGGTGCTGGAACACAAGACATAAGCATGATTACATAGACATTTTACATGGTGGTGTGGTGCCCAACTCCTTCCTGTCACCAACCAGAGGACAGATTTTAAAGACATGTTATGTAACCCTGCACTTCACCTCATGTCTTTCTTTTTTATCTGACCACATGCATAAAGGCGTAAGCATCTTTCTTCATTAAATAGCAAGCTGTCTGGTGTTTACGCCAACACAACAGGGAAACCAAACAGATGACACAGCAAGGAGTACAGTTATTTAGAATCACGTAAAAATGCTTTATATTACTGAGTACATTCACTGGATGTGGCTGCCAACCATCAGCTTCCAAATGTCTAGTGTCGCTGCCAGCAAAGGCAGAGAAAGCAGAGCAGTAAACAGAAATCATTTCTCAACTCAACTTAACAGCAACAGCTCCGGACATCAACCTGTAAATCTGTTACCACATCAAGGACAAAGTGCTGCAGTGTCATACTTACTGGAATCTGGAATAAGTGCCAAAAGGTTGGCCAAAACATGGCACATTCAGCAGGCCAGAAACCAGAAGTCAAATGTTGTAACTTGCCCTCCTGCCTAAGAGCACTCCAACTCCTCCTGCTTATCGTCAGGTTAGAACAAGCCATAAATAAGTGTGTTGGTTTGGAGCAGTGCTGGGATGGATATGATATGAACCTGTATACCATGATACTGGCACACAGTGACATTTTCTATACACACACACACACACACACACACACACACATATTACATAATAGAAATTCTAAATATATAATGCCGATGTATGTTCCTTCTGATATAAATTGTTGATGAGAGGAATGGTTTGCTTTTAAGTCATGTCTTCATCCTCTGCATCAGCTGAGCTTACAATACATAAGCCCAGTATGATAGTTTAGCTTGCATTATTCTACAACATCTACACTGATGAGGCCGCCTGTAGATTTGTCTGCAAATGTGCCATTTGTTGTTTACTGGCCCCTTAAGCACATTTGATTAAAAATAACTGGCCACTGACGATTATCTAAAAATGGCAATTATCAATCTGATTAATTTTCATTATTGTTTTAAAAGAAGTGATTTGTGGTCATTTGTTTCTATTTTGAGCACCAATATCACCTGCTACTCCTGGTTTCCCTGATAAGTATTAGACTCATACTATACACTATACACCATTAAAAAAAACTCCTAAACTTGTTGCACACTGCTGCTGTTTGTAAATTACCTGTCTTTGTATGTATGATCTATGTATACCAAGTAGAATATGTATATTGTATGTAAATTATAAGTAAATTATCTGTTTATTGTATATATCACTACAGAAACAGCAGCTGGAAAAAAAATCCTTGTGTGTATCAACACACTTGGCAAATAAATCTGATCCTGGGTCATTAAAGACACCCACACCATAAAGCTATGTGATTCAGACTGTGAACCACATTTTTAATTTAGTAATAATCTAATATCCTATAAATAACAATTACGGTCACCCAAAACAAATGAAAAGTAAGAGTTCCAGATGTTTGTGTCTGGATGAGTTTGATACTGTGTAAGGCTCCCTGAGAGAAGAATAAGACCGTGTTAAATAGTGAACTTTATCGGGTATGTGTGACACGGTTTTATCACGATGTACATGAAGTGAGGGGTCGTTAACTTCTCTGATATCGTGTTACAGTGATATGCTTGGATTATATCATGACTGTCCTCGCTCAGCTGTATCAGCGGCGCTATGTACTAAAGGGTCACTGGGGTCACTGAAGTCCTGATCCATTCCGCACAGGTCAGAAACAAAATTAGTGAGATATGCTGCTACATGATATTTCATCTCAGTCACAGCGGCCCCTTAGAAAGTCCAGAAACCAGTTACTGCAGAAACAACACGACCGCCGTCTGTAATGTTTTGAAGTAAACGTAGCACAAGCACAGGCGCTTAACTAGCGAGATATTGATGCTTGTCCGAGTTGCCAGGTTGGCGTGTTTTCCGCTTAATTGGGCAATTTTTTTTTACAAATACAGTCGTGGGTAAAGATTTAGAGGTCATTAAGTACATATACAGTTAACACAGTACAAAAGGAATAAACTGTGTTGTTAATACAATTCGGGCTTTAACTAGCTGAGCAGCTGAAACCTGCAGTGAACACCTGAGATAGATGGTGACTGACTGGATCTAAAGTTATAAGTGAGGAAGGAAAGGGCAAAGTCGATGTTTTTCAGTCAATATTCTAGATTACAATTATGCATCTGTTTTCTAATAATCTATAACATAATAATAATAAGTACACAAAATGCCATGTGATTACACTCTAGATCAGGGATGTCACACTTAAGTCCTGGAAGACTCATGTCCAGCAGTTTGGTGATTTCTCTGCTTTGACACTACAATTAAACATGGCCATTACCTGCGGAGATGAATCAGGTGTGTTTGATGAGGAAACTGTTCAGGAATCCAGACCTCCATGACAGCCACCCTTTCAGCTTTTGAGAGACGGGTTTTAAGCAGAAATTGGGCTGGAGTATTTTTGTGGACCTGGCAACTCCTGTTGCTTATACACACAATGGCAGATCACGCTGCCTTACAGACATCTACATTAGCCATTCAGAACAGCGTTGGTTAGCTGTCATAGCTTCTCCTGTGAATGCTGGAATGAAAGTCTGTCGCCATGATGATGAATGATTAAATCAACCGTAAAACAACCAAAAAACAGCGGAAAACTTCCTGACAAACATTCAGTTCTATATACTATAACATATTTGCTGCTGTGAAACATCACAGACATGACTGTACATTACAGCATCTCACCTCCGACTCCCAGGTTCACCTTGTTAGGAGCCGGGTCTTCTCTGAAATCTGCTGTCAGTTTGAATACGGCCACAGGGGCAGCCAGAGGGACGTCGCTGAATAACGACATGCTCGCTTGTTGACTGGTTCAGAGAGAAACAGAGCGGTGGAGAAAAGAAGAGAGTCTGCTGTGCGAGTACCGCTGATAGACGAGTTTCACCTTCAAGTTGGACGGAGCAATGGAGGACAGGCGTGACAGCATAAACCAATAGAAAATACGCTCTGCTAGCTGACCCCAAAATCAACCAATCACTGCGCGCCGTGGAAAAGGTCAGGGGGTAAAACCTGACGTCAGCAAAATAACAGCGTTTCAGGACCAATCACAGGCCAAAATATTAAGTGACGTAGACATTCACCAATGATTAACCGGAAAAGGGCGTGTCTTTGTGGTGCAATAGGAAGAAGCAGTTCAGCACACACCCTCTTATCTGAACCCTGACATTTTAGTTTGTGGTGTTGACCTTTAAGTACAATTTTCACAATTGCAATGTCAGGGTTTATATATATATATATATATATATATATATATATATATATATATATGTGTGTGTGTGTCTTATGTATATTAAATTTAGCTCCTGTTATGATCAAGTTTATTATAAAACGCTCATCTTTAACTGTCATGAATATAAAATGAACTGGTTTCGTTATGTTCTAGAATCTATAGTTTTTGCAAAATTTTATGAAGCTGATTTTCAGAAGACATTTAACACGTGTCAAGCCAATTATTTGTTTATGTATTCATTTATTATTAATTAGATTCTCATAAAACTCTCCCTGATATGCATAATTTAGAAAGTAGACAACGTAGAGACAACTTCAAGCTTTCTTACAAGAGAACACTCTTAAAAGAGATGGTTCTACAAGGGTGCTTTAGTAAGTAGCATGGTTCTATGTAGAACCATGAACACTCAAAGAATCCAAAGTGTGCTGAGAGGGTTCAACAGATTGATGATGAATGTGCTGTAAATGGTTCTATATAGGCACCTTTTTCAAAATGGCTCTGGCCTCAAAAGTTCCACTATTATTGTAAGCTTGACACTGTAACTACAACAGAACCATTTTGGGAGCTACATGAACCCTTTTAAAAATGTTCTGTATAGAAACATCTACAACACATTCCTCATCAGTCTGAAGAGCACTTTGACCTTGAAAAGAACCCTTAATCCACAAGAAGGGTTCTTTTGAGTGTTCATATAGAACCGTTTTCTTTACTTAAGAACCCTCGAAGAACCATCTTTTTTAAGAGTGTAAGATCCACATTTCATACCTGTTGTTATGCTTGTTTATGCTCGTTAATTCACTCACTATTCAGTCGTTAATTCACTGACTATTCACATGTTCTTTGCATTCGGTGACATGCTTTTAAATTTACTGTATATTTTGGTTCATTTTTGCTTTCAATCGCTGTAAACACCTTTACCACCAGATGGCTCCAGAGAGCTTTACTGCGCTACTCACTAGAGACACTCCAGATTGTGGTGAATTTTGATTTAGTTAAACATGAGGGGTTAAAACTTCTTATACTGAAGCTCCAGTAGTATTAGGCGTTTGAATAACATAAAGATAGCTGTACATTTTTAACATCATACATGACTGACCACTGAAAAGAAGTGTAGGCCTAAGTGAAAATGCCGAGAGTATTACAACATATAAGCTGTTTTATTTCAAATCACTTATAAATATTCACCCAAAATCCTTGTAACATACTGACAAAGTGAACTAGAAAATTAATCTAGACATAGAAAGAAATAACATTATTCATCATAGATTGTATATGGATACAATCCAGTTAATATTTTATTAAAAGATAATGTAATACAGTTTAGCCATTGCTGCATATTTCAAAATACTTTTCTTCTGCAAGGTTATATTGTAAAAAAAAAAGACCTTTAACTTCAGTATCTTACTTCAGTTACTTAGTAAACTAAAGCATTTTGCTGGTTGAGTAACTTCAAGGTAAATGCTGAATTATTATTATAAATATTGCTACATAAAATAAATTCTGCATTGGAGAAACATGTACAGTTCAGTCTTTCTGTTTGATGGAGCTTTAAGGTAGCCCAGACCCCCAGGCCCTGAACTGAGCTTCAGCTGCACCTGCACCTTACCTTTCTGTCTTCTGCCTTCAGTTCCCCTATCTCTCAGCCTCCTACAGGAGATGTTTGCATTCTTTACCAGTCAGTTAGGATATCTTACCTGTGTGTGTGTTACCTGTCAGATGTAATTATGGGATTTGGAACTTCTTCCAGCTCAGGTCTGTGGGCCTAGAAAGAGAGAGAGGGGGTGTGTGTGAGGGTGTGTGTGTGTGTGTGAGAGAGAGAGAGAGAGAGAGAGAGAGAGAGAGAGAGAGAGAGAGAGAGAGAGAAAGAGAGAGATTGATCACAGGAGAGGTTTGACATACGTGCCTCCTGGTGAAATGCTTGCTGCTTAAGTCACACTAGCATTCAGCAGGTTAACTCAACATTACATCAAAGGAGAATTCACACTCAGCACAGAACAAAATCTGCAACAACAGCATTTATGTGTCTATCTATCTATCTATCTATCTATCTATCTATCTATCTATCTATCTATCTATCTATCTATCTATCTATCTATCTATCTACCTACCTACCTACCTACCTACCTACCTACCTACCTATCTATCTATCTACCTACCTACCTACCTACCTACCTGTCTGATTATCTATGTAATATATCTTATGTGGCATATAGACCGATAATATTTAATTTATATGGTAAAAATATTTAAGAAAAAAACTGCATAA
>BRDA01009656.1:13890-38701 GCA_036984385.1 Crenuchus spilurus
GAGAGAGAGAGAGAGAGAGAGAGAGAGAGAGAGAGAGAGAGAGAGAGAGAGAGAGTGTGTGTGTGTGTGTGGGAGTGTGTGTGGGGGAGAGAGAGAAAGATCCGGGTGTCTGGACTCGACCTTCTTCAAGGTTTAGGGTATTAATGTAGACTGTCCATTGTGTGTGTGTCCAGAGAGAGAGAGAGAGAGAGAGAGAGAGAGAGAGAGAGAGAGAGAGAGAGAGAGAGTGTGTGTGTGTGTGTGGGAGTGTGTGTGGGGGAGAGAGAGAAAGATCCGGGTGTCTGGACTCGACCTTCTTCAAGGTTTAGGGTATTAATGTAGACTGTCCATTGTGTGTGTGTCCATAGAGAGAGAGAGAGAGAGAGAGAGAGAGAGAGAGAGAGAGAGAGAGAGAGAGAGAGAGAAAGAGAGAGATTGATCACAGGAGAGGTTTGACATACTTGCCTCCTGGTGAAATGCTTGCTGCTTAAGTCACACTAGCATTCAGCAGGTTAACTCAACATTACATCAAAGGAGAATTCACACTCAGCACAGAACAAAATCTGCAACAACAGCATTTATGTGTCTATCTATCTATCTATCTATCTATCTATCTATCTATCTATCTATCTACCTACCTACCTACCTACCTACCTACCTACCTACCTACCTACCTATCTATCTATCTACCTACCTACCTACCTACCTACCTGTCTGATTATCTATGTAATATATCTTATGTGGCATATAGACCGATAATATTTAATTTATATGGTAAAAATATTTAAGAAAAAAACTGCATAAACATTTAATTGAATTTAAAGAAAGAATGATGTAATTAATTATTAGTAGTACTATTACAAAAACGAATAAACTCCTCAAAATTGCATGGCACAGAATTTTGTATCAATGGTAATTGTAATCAATCTGTCAGTCTGTCTGTCTGCATGTCTGTCTGTCTGTCTGTCTGTCTGTCTGTCTATGTAAATTGCTCCTATACATAGCACTAAGGCTTGTGCTTTTGTTTAGTGGTTAGAATTTCAGAAACCTTTGCTTTAAAACAACCATTGACCATGAAGGAAGTCAGCCATTCATACCAAACATATACACAAAAATACATTCCAGTCCAGGACCTTCTCGTGTTGTTCACGTGTTACATTAGCCTTTCATCCATGGGTCAGTGAGTCTTACTGAGTGGCTGCCTTTTCAACTCCATATTGGTTGTTTGGTTTCCTACTGAAAGTGTCATCAATTCTGCCTTGGGGACTAGCCTGAGCAAAAACCAAAAAGTGGAAAGAGCAGAATGTTTCCTCTGTGTTACTCTGAGTTATTTGGCATATGTCTGTAAGCCCAGCAAACTCTCATTAACAAAGCCACCTGAGAACAGCTAGGTGAGACTGCAATCGACAGGCCAGGTTTAACGACTTGAGCTAGCAGGAGCCTTTATTCTGTGAAAAGTTTGAGGTAAAATAAAGTAATATAATAAGTGAAAGGTTAAATCATATGATAAAAACATAAAGAATAGAATCTTTTTGTGTAGAACATTCATATAATGTTAAAAAAAACAATGTACGGTTTAACTAGTTAGCTTTTTACTAAACCTAGAATAGAAATGTATCCAGGAACAATTTATTATTACATGTATGTATAATATATTTTTATACATAATTTTGATGACCATCAGAGAGAACATCAGAATTGCTGTAACTATAAGAAGGAGTATGGAGAATCATAATTTGGGCACTATTCTATACAAACGTGATTGATATCATGTTTGGTTGGAGCGTGACATCAGAGACCTGCTCTACATTTAGATATGGCCATTTTAAACAATGAAAGGAAGTGTAGCCTCATGTCAACCAGTCTACTCCTACCAATCAGTTTACTTCTTATTGAAAGGAATAAATAAACAGACAAGTTACATGTCCCACACAAACACTGCCTTATTTCATACTTGGCAGAAAATATGTCATAATATCAACAAAGCCAGAGCTAATATAAACCATTATGTGTTCTTCACACATGCTTAACAAGATAATTGTTTGTATCCTATTAATGACTCTTATTTAGTTTTGTTCAACATTATATTAATTCTGGGCATAAGGCACTTGCTACATAAGCTTTGTATATATATACATGACTATATATGTGTAACACTGGCAAAAACCTGGCAGGAACACTGGACATTCTTTACTTTCAATGCAGCAATATATTTGTTTAAATATCCCAGAATTACTTCGCAACTGCTTATGTATTAGTAGTGGTAATAGGAGACACAAATGCATAATGTCACAAATATTTACAAAAGCCCTTTATGTGATGCATTAGTTGTAGATTACAAAGAAAGCAGAGTATCAACATTCTTGATACATTTCCCAAGCTTACTCACACCTAAATACAACATGTATGATTATTCTTTAATACTAGCTGTACCGAGTTGTGGCAGTGGAAGAAATCCATTCAATTCACCATGCCTGACAAGTTCCTCAATGGGATATTGCAAGTCCCTGCATGCATGCTATGAATACCCCTGTGAGTGCCTCTTTTTGTCCTAAATGCTGACAAAATGTCAGTTCTTTTTTCATTTCTTCTTTTTGTCCTTCAGAAGCAATATAGGAAAAGGCCAACAAAGTAAATATTTGAAAAAAGGTAAACATATAAGGTTTAATCTAAGACATAGTGATACATACAATTTTAAAATATAATTAACTTTTTCAGATGAAAGTAAGTTTTGCAATTAATTTAGATATCACGGTCATAGAGTCTGAAGAAAGAGTGGAGAGAATCCAAGGTGTCTGTAATCCAGTGTAAAGTTTCTGCACTTTGTGATGGTTTGAGGTGTCATGTCATATGCTGGTGTTTTGTGCAATGTGTTTGATCAAGTTCAAAGTCAACACAGAAATCTACCATAAGATTTTAGAGCACTTCATGCTTCATCTACTAACAAGTTTATGGAGATGCCAAGTTTCTTTTCCATTTTCTTGACCTTGATATTACTGTGCTTAATTGGCCAGCCAACTTTCCCGACCTGAATCCCAGATAATCTATGAGCTATTGTGAAGAGGAAGATGAGAAACACACAACCAAGCAATAGAAACAAGCTGAAGACCACTAACAAGATTAAGATTAACCAATGTGATTTTTCACACAACGGAATTTGACCTCCTCATTTAACCCATTCATGCAGTGAAACACACACAAACAAGACTGTGAGAATTTGTGCCCAAAGTGGTGGGCAGCCTTATCCACTGGCACCCGTGGAGCAGTTAGGGGGTTAGGTGCCTTGGTCAAAGGCACTTCAGTCATGTATGGGGATCGAACTGGCGGCCTTCTGGTCACAAGACCAGATCCTTACCACTAGGCCATGGCTGCCCCCAAATCAAAGCAACCTGGGTTTCAATAATGGCTGTGTCTACATTCTGAGGCAGAAGGGCATGACCAAATTCTGTGTTTACATAAAAGGCTGTGTTTTAAAACTGTTTGTTCTGTTTTTTGAAGATACACTAAGAGCTAGCAGCAAACTGTCAGTATTTTGGCACTGCCTACTGATTTTGTTTTGTACATGAATATGTTACAGATGCCTTTATCTCAGTGCTGCGTTCTAAGATACCTACTTAAGTGGCATCAAGGCATCTACCTTCTACCTTCTAGTGGTGCCACAAGCTGACTGCCTCCATGCCACACCACTTTGATGCAGCCATGTGTAGTAAAGGAGCCCCAACTAATTATTGAGTGTATAAATAAACATACTTTTCAGAAGTTGTATATTTCTGCATTGTACATCATTTCCTGTTTAATCTTATGAAATATTCTTATAATGTGATAATGCATTTCTGATTTTTAGTAACTTGACTTAGAAGAAAAAGAAAAGGCTTAAAGTATGTCCCATTACATATAAAATATGGATGTTTTGAATTAAATAACAAACAAAAATGAACTTTTTGAATGAATGACATTTACAGAACATATTCAGCATATAATATCCATTAATATGCATTCATCATGTTGGTTGTCTACTCAGTTTCCTCTATAGTACTCTAAACACACAGCTTCCCAGGGCTTACTGTGGGCTTTAAGAGCTTGATCGATATTGTACATTTCCCCAGCCTGCTCAAGCCAACAGAAAATGATGATTCCAAATTGTCCTGCCAAGCTCAAATTGCAAAGGAAATGTAGGAACAGAAATATGGTTGCTTTTATTTACAGATATGACAACGTATGAATGGGAACTCATGGCTTAATGAAAACAAATTGTCATTTTGATGGGAGACGCCACACTGGCTGCTAAGAGCAACATAGGCTCTCTGCCCGCAACATGTTTACCCCGTGGGAGGTCATGTGGTGTGTATGCTCAAATGAACAACATATAAATCCAAATGAAATTAATTATATTATTGTTTCAGAGACAAACTTAGTAAACTGTGGACATTCCAGTGGTCAGATGAACTCAGTGCAACCTTTCCATTTTATTTTTGCTTCTTTGGCAGAGTTCAGGGAACATTTGTACAAAACGAGAGGAAATCTAGCCTTTCACGTCCTACTAAATCCACAGTAGCTGTTTGTTGCTGCTATTATATCTTTATCACTCTCCATCTGTGGAAATAGAAAGGATGAGAATATTTAGGTTACATGTTTCCTCTTACACCACATTCTCTGAGACATAGGTCACACACATTAGTAGCTTAACAGTGCCTAATTTGCAACATATATATACAAACACACCTGCAAGGCTAAGGCCGTCTGCAGAGAAATACAGCTGTCTAATTTATTAGTCCCATGAGGGGGGGCAGGGATTGTGAATCTGTACTGGCCTGACTTCCGTCAGTGGTCTTTCAGAGCAGACCTCCTAAGCTCAGAGCTCCAGTGTGACAGAAAATGTCTGCTGTTGCAGTGGGGTCCACTCCCAGGCCTTTGGCTCGCCTCCTCTTTTCCTCCCTGTCTGAGGCAGAGGCAAGGCCATCAGTCACCCGGCTGGGTCAGAGGCACAATGGTGCGGGCGAGGTCTCAGGGCCCAGCCGATGCAAACAGCCTCCAAGCAACAGCTGATAAGGCTCACCTTCCGGGACCCAAGGGGGTCTGCAGCTCCTCAGATATGTGTACTGTATATATGGTAAGGCTTTCTGCTTCAAAAAAAAAAAAAAACTGGCTCAGCAACTACCAAGCCAGTATAGTGCACAGATGCTTTTCTGGATCAGTGTCCTTAGCAAGATGGGAATAAAAGGTCATAATGATCCAGGACTAAACTTTATGTAGTCTTTTATTCTTCAAAATGTATATTGTCTGTATATAACACATTTTTCACATTCAAAACCATTGTGTATTACTAGACATTAATAATGTAAAACATATTAATGGTCATCTCAAATGGCTGTGAATTCTGTGATTTTCATGATAAATGTAATATTAAAAATAGCTTTTTCGAGTTACTAAGAAAAATGTTTGAAAGGATTTAGTAAATTTTCTAATCAAGTAGAGGAAAAAAATCACAATTGCTTTGTGTTCAACATCAAGCAGGCTCCAACTTTCTCAAATAGCAGTTGACAGATATGCCTTGAAGGATAGAGTCTTGGCATGGACCATTTGTTTTATTTCCACCATACATTTGGAGTTGAATTTGATCAGCTCTGGTACGGCCCCTGGTGAATTGGTTACTCTAACATTATCCTGATGTGTGTATGAATGTATCTCTGTATGCCCAGATATAGTTTGGCATGGGTTATCTCCCTGGCTGCAGTCCTCCATTTGGACGATTGAGAGCTGTACACGATTGGCTGTCACTTCTCGTCCGTATGTGGTTGAGTTCTAATTGCGTAAATGGAATATTAATTGTAAAAAAGTCGTTATATAAGTGTAACATTCATTTAATGTAGCCTTTTTCTGCTGTTCAGATATAGTGCTATTTTTGTTTGGTTATTCTATGTAAGTCCCATTTCATTCAGCTGATTTATTATAGATGTGTCAGAAACATAGACTCCAGTTTCTGTCCATTCAGGTTTCTATCCAGACTCTTTGAGGTCTTCCTTGGTATACCCATAAGTTGTCCTTTTATAACAATCCAATTTTGTTTATACTTTCATCAAATTTTAGATTGGAAGCAACCAATATATTTTACCACTCTGTTTATTTAAGTTCATCCTTGATTGAGTTTTATACTTTCCATTGTTTCAACTGACAACTCTCCTGTTGGGATTTCCTCTCAATTGTCCAAGTCTAACAACTTATTAAGGTCTGTATAAGCACTTCCTTTTAACTGCTGACTAATTTGATTTTAAAACTTGTGCCAGTATTTTTTTTAATCAGAAACAAAGCTGTGTGAACATATATTGATCACTCTTTAATTATGCAGTTAAATAAAAGTTTAACATCTTCAAAAGAATTTTCAGTAATTTATTTTCTGTTTTGCATATTTCAAAATGGTGTAATTTTATTTATGTATTTATTTATTTTGCCACTGAAATACATACATCTCCAAATTTATATAGTGTATCCATTGTATTTCTTTCCTTTCTCAGTTAAAACAACATTCATATTTTATTGATGTTGTATGTGTTTTAAAAGGAATAATTTGAGATGTGAACACATTATGGTGCCTTATTTTGTTTATATTCACAATAGATGTGATACAAACAAAAGTGAATCAAAATCCCAAAATACAGTATTCCAGAATTTGCTTCAGAATTTGCCACCTTCAAAAACAGGAAAGTAGTCATAAAAATGCCATTGGCATTGTTTTTTTCAGTTTCATAAAATATAAATAACTTTTTACTGAAAACAAGAACACATCAATTTCTTTTAACAAAACCAGGTCATAATAATGGGCAACACTGTATTTAGCACCTGTACTCTACAACCTCCCTTTGCCAATATAATAGCAGTGAATCCACTCCTACACTGAGACTGAAAATAGAGTAAAGAAACTGAGAGGACTCTTCACACTATGCAATCTCTCCAGATCCTCCAGGGTCCTAGGTCCCATCCTTAAGACTCTTTCTTTCAGTCCACCCACAGGTTTTCAATGGGGACTGGGATTGTCATGTCAAACCCCTGATGTGGGCATTGAACTGTGTAGGTTTGGAAGCATATTTTGGATCACTGCCAGCTGGAACTACCATGACACATTATGTATGGGAAAGCCAGCTTTTCATCTACATTCTCATTGTGCTTACTGAGTTTATGATGCCATGTTAACATTTTAATTTTGTTTTTGTCATCTAACCATAAACATGGTTCCAGTCAAAGTTAGTTATAATGAACTTCAGGTTGGTTCATTTCTGTTTAGAATAGCTGACATAACTTCCTAATTTATAGCTTGTTGATATAAAAATGGTATACTATAACAATAGTTTTGGAGACTTAGTGACCATCTTCTGTTCCTTGGAGAAATTTTCAAATCATGCTACATTTGTTTCCTTTTACAGACAGGGTCAGAACAGCTCCAATTGCTTTACATTTTTTTGCCTTAACAGTTGATATAGCTATTCTCGTATGGTCAACAATAACATTTTTTTCTGTTTTGTGTGTATTTTCAAATTTTAAAAAGTTGATGAATGACTAAGGAAATTTGTTCCCAGTTTGACCTCATATGTATACACCAATGGTTGAGGAAGTCAGGAATATATATATTTTTCAGGAATTTCTAAGGGTGACAATAATTGTGAGAAATGTGGGGTTTGGTCAAGAATGTTTAAGATGATGGATTTTATTTTGAGTGAATTTACTTTCCTTAAATATGACTTCATTTTTAATGTGGAATTAAATTAATTAATGACCTGATTTCTTTCTGTGTCCTCATTTCTTAGCAAAGGTACCAACAGTTATTGACCTGACAGTGAACAGGCCATTTACTTGTACCATTAAATATGTTAATTATGCATATGTGGTTCTCTGGAGACTGTCAGTGATGTATGTACTACTTAGTTGTGAAGAACATAAAATATGTTTGTGATAATGTCATTTGCTCATCGATAATATGGCTAACATCTTCAAAGAAAGGCTCTAGGTAAAATTATTGCATGGTTTTTCAGCTTGTCCCTATAAGGGAAGATTTTGAAAGCCATTACGTAGCTCTGTAATTATTGTTAAGGAGAGGTTCAATTTGGCAGTAAGCTCTAGTCTCAACAAATCCACTCATGATGAGTCCAGAAAAAAAGTATAGTTACATTTTACTGTGGAATTTAAGTGATTCTGATTGGTTGTTCGGTGTGCTTCTTAAACAATATGATGCCTCTGCAATCATTTCACTCATTAGAAGATAGTGATTGACTCATATTCAAAACACATCACTCTTCCACAAATTCCACTACAGTGTATTTATACTTTCTCAAAAATAAAGGTTCCTAAATGGCACTTGTCTTTGATGTACAGTTCTAAGAAAAATCTTCAACTGGCAAATAACCTGTGTGCAAGTTATTCATGTTTATGTGGGATATTTCTTTAAAATGTCAAGCATTGAAACTTGGTGACCAAAAGTAATCTTTATGACCTCACTCTAAAAAGAAAGCTAAAAGTCTAAAACCTAATCAAAACAAAAACATGGCCACTGGCATTTGAGTATACAGAGAACAGGTAAATGGAAAAGTAATATTCATATGCAACAGGTTCCTCAAAACAATTTAAATAGCCAAATAGTCATTTAATAATTCATTTTAGTATTATAAAGGTGTTTTAAGACCTTTGAACAATCACTTTTAAAGAGTTTACCATCAGAAATTTAACTTGGGAACCATGTAGTGGACAAAAAAGGTTGTTGGCCTTGATATTGGCAAGAATAATTAGGTTAAAATAGAATGACTGTGAATTCTCTCAATCTGTATTCTTTGTCTGGTCTAATCCAGACTAAATTTAGCCACTAATCTGTAAGGTTACTGTCCACTTCATCTATCTAGACTCCTAATGAACTTTTAATACCTATCCAGTTTAAGCTTTGTCCAGGTCCTGATGGAGATGATCTATTGGCCTCTCTCTCCCACTGCTGACCAGCTCACTGTCATGGTGCTTAGGCCTGGGTTTTGTTAGGTCCAGGAAACAGACTCTTCCTTCACGTAAACATGGATTTAAAGTCTGTTTGTGTCCAGACTGGTACTGGCACGCAACCATTGCTGTCATTTCTCTCAGATTCATTGAGGAAGGAGATGCAGCTGAAGGTAAAGTGACTGACTGGGAATGCGGTATTGTTTGGTTTATTTTATTACAGCAAATAGTCATTTGTGTCAGAGGTTTTGCAACGAGTTCATGCTCACAATATCCTTAAAGAATTACAGCTTTTAATAAGTTTATTCGAGACAAGCGATTGTTAGTTAGTTTATCAAATGTAAAGACTTCTGTGAGTTTAGTGCAGACTGGACTAATGAAATAGCACAATAAAGAGCAGGCTGCGAGTCCCAGCTGCAATCCGTCCATGTTAAGGACGTCGCTGTCAAAGAGGCCCGTTTCCATAAAACTGACTAAACGTATTTAGACCTCAGATAGGCCAGTACACAGGCCATTAAACAGAGGATCACCCTGAGCAGCCCAGTCCAGTCAGAGCTTAAGAAAATGTCATTAACGTGTTACCAAACCATAAGATTATCAGCTTCATATCAGATTTTATATATCTGTGCCTTATCTAAACAAAGCAAACTCAAAACGTACCTTTTTGGCAAGAAAGTCCGGAATTATTAAAATTGGTTAAATACAGTTTACCAATTTTTTTGTACGTTTTACTGTAACTTTTTTTCTGATATATTTCTGGAATATTTAAAATGTTTCATCTTATTATGTTTAACTGGCAATAGAAACACCATTAATTTGCTGTGTTTTAGGCAAAATGAAGAAATCGAGTTTCACAGCAATGTTTTCATATTCATATTCAGATATGAAAAGTGGACAATGACCAGAGGACTGCTTTTGCTCATATATAATACAACACTTACTTTCAGCTCTTTAAATACTCGAGTAAGCCAGGCTCCAATTTACATAAATTATAAAACCCAAAAAGATTGTGCTTTTCATATTATGCGTTTCTTTTAATGTTTATATTGAATTTGTCGTCGTTCAACGGCAGTTTGACACAAACGAAAAACATATTAAATCAATAATTCCGACTAATATCGACTAAATCGAAGATTTTTCATGATATGATGATTCTCCATAAAAATATGGTTAACTACGTATATTGTTCTTGCTATTGGAGGTACTATTATTATTATTATTATTATTATTATTATTATTATTATTATTATTATTATTATTATTATTAGCACACGTTGATTATTAATACATATTTATTTATTTTTTTATTTATCTTATTAGTCGCATTTATATAGTTACAGCAACTGTCTTAAGGGTTGCTGTAACTATATATTAGTAGTTATTTTTGTGAATTATTATTATACAATACTAATATTTAGCGTGTACCATAGAAAACGGCGCAAAATCCACTCTAAATAGACCCTGTCAAAGACTTTAGCACATTTCCAGTGTGTCAGCACGTTTGGATTTATCATGATGGATGATGGACATTTTTTAGCCTCTGAGAGATACATAGAGCTGATAAAGAGAGATAACAGCTCATTGAGACTGAACACAGCAGCAGACAGCACAAGTTAATCTATTATTACACATTTACACAAAGACCAGCTCCTTCAGTGACGCACACTAGCAACTATTATTACTGATATCATGGATCTTATTGATATTACTGATAATGATATAATTAATCAAATCTGCTATATCGGTACTATAGTGAGAATCTCATTATCTAAAACTAAAGGGCTTTTTCCCGGGATAGGCGTAATTCTCTCACTTCTCATCCTCTCCTCCATGAGCCATTCTGAGACATTTATCTTCGGACGGGAAGACATCAGCCTAATCTAAACAGCACTGTTGATTGCTAACGGATGAGATTATCTCCTCTTACTCTCTCTCCTTTCTTTTCTCCGCTTTTTAGCTGCCACCAGGCTTTTGTCCCTGGCGCCACAGTGGCAGAATCACACACATACACACACAGACACAAACACACACACACACACACACACACACATTTACTTCTGTCCTATCTCACCATCATATGGAGTTTATAAAGCAGAATAATCCCACACATGAGTGCACTGCTCTAGTGTGAAAGATCTAATAAGCTCGAATATTTAAGGCGAATAAAGAAACGAATAATGAAACAATAACACGGCAATAATCGAAAACCTATATTTTAAAATTAGAGAAAATCTCAGTATGTCTTTATACGAAATATAATGCATTGGATTTCTGTACCAATCGGATTTAAAAAAAAATAAATGAAATGAAATCAGATAGTGTGTCGATCGTTCAAAACGAAGTAAGTCAAAAGCTGAAGAAACAACGAAAAAATTTTAATCGGTCGATTTTTTTCATTGCAAACTACCTCATCACACATGTAAACAGTACTTTAAAAATGTGATATGACTCACTGTACAGTGAACAACCTCGTAGACTAGTATTTAGTGTAAAATGCCACAACGATCTTTTTCAAATCTGATCATACATGTCTTTTTCTTGTTCTCTTAAATTTTTTCTTGCTTCTTAATTCGCATTTCTGCGTAATATATGTAAGTCTCTCGCAACTGTAACTCTGTAATTTCCTTCGGGATCAATAAAGTTCAACCGTATCTCATTATTTCATTCTACAAGTAAGGCTTTCAGTGCAAAACAACCATCAGGAGTCCATTATTGTCATAGGATCCAGCAGCAGCTTTAGTCTGTTCTCTTCGTGCAAAAGCGGTGTAAAACACACGTTATTCAACCTTTGACTGCTGGAGAAGGCCAGGCGGTGTAGTTTGATGCCAAAGCCTGAAACAACTGGTGTCATCTTTCAAGGAGACAACGAAGTTCATGTTTACCATGTTTACCACGTGTCTCCATATATCTCAGGAGTTAAGCACACAATGAAATATACGCAGAAACCGTCCTATTATAACGCCTCTTCCATATGTTGAATATTCAAACCGCACAATTACAAAAACTTATTTACATAACCTATACTTTCCATATAGAGTAGTAATGGAAATTATCAAGTACCCACCGCCCCCATGTATGCACTCCCACTTAAAGGCCACGGATAAACATCCTATTAAAGGCCATACGTAAGCAGCCACAACCAAACATTAGTCATGAAAACGTTGTGGTTTATGACATGATAGAAACCAAAATATTAATGTGTTATATATATCCTGTTCTTTCTGAACATGTGTCTAAAATATCAAAAGTATCACTAATAAAGCGGAAAAGTATGACCAGAGTCTCATAACCATTATTTTATAGACATAGATCTAGAGATAGTCTTATCTGTGAATGTTTTTTCATGAGCGTCATCCTCCCATGAATAGCAGGCCTATGGAGCTCGTGCGTAACTTGAACACATATGTAAATGGTGAACTGTCCCAGGAGGTTTAATTGGCTTATTTAGATATGTGTCCATATCAAAATGAGGTTAATCAGGGTCAACAACAGTGTTGCATTGGGATTATCGCTTATCAGATGTGCTCACTCTGACTCAAACTGAGCGAGAAAAACAGGAGCTCGTGGCTTTGGGGCTTTGGGAGAGGGGCAGCACTCCTTTCAGTCTTCATCCCGCCCCGGCAGAGTGACATCACCGCCTCGCAGCAATGCCTTCCCTCCGCGGACTCCAGCAAAACACACATCAGCTCAAGGGCTCGATGCTGGCACGAGGCAAACGGCGTCCCTCCCTCGTTCTTCTGTGCCACTGTTACCGTCCTGAACATGGAAGACTAGTCCACGCCATTAGGTATGTTTCCATGAACTTGCTGCTTTTTTATCTAGAACGTATTTAGTTCTTTTTTCTCGAGCGCGAGGCTCGTTGGTGCCCGCAGGACCAATACTGCATGTGCTTGAGCACAGGAGGCCGATGATGCTTCCCAGCCCAGTAACGTCAACACCGTTTTCTGTCAAGGATATACTGAAGCTGGAACAGCAGGCCCAACACCTGCACTCGCCGTGGTCACTCCCAGGTCAGCAGCACCAACAGAACCACCACCACCAGCAGCAGCAACAAGCGCTCTCGCAGGCCGACTGGCAGCCGCGCTTTCACAGTCCACCGTCTTGCGCGCTAGGCGGAGCGGACAGCCCGGGCTTCTCCGACAGCGAGGACAGAATGGCTTTCCTCAACGCGCTCTCCGTGCAGGACGGCATGGTGGAGAGCAGCCTCTCTCCCCCCATGTTCACCCATTCCGGCCTGGGACACGTCGTGGACCCTAAGCTGGAAGAGGACTTGGAAGAGCTGGAAAGCAGTAAGATGGCACTTTAAAACTTTAAAACAAAAGTGGCTAATCAAACTCGTGTTGGGATTTCTGAAGTAAATATGACAAAGTTAGAAAGAGACTTTTGACCAAAAAGATTATTTTAACATTTCATCTCTTATCTTACTAAACGTGTGAAGATCATCACAGTTTCTGTTTTAACTCAAGACTGTTTGCATAAGATTACCGTGAAAAATCAGTTCCCCTAACACAACTATGTAAACAAATGAGTCTGGATTCTTTTTGTAAACATTTGTTTAATTACTTTAACTGTAAAAGCTTCAATGTATGGTTACACTTTTTGGTTTGTTTTAAGAAACAATTGGGCCTTATTCAGTCAACCGTTCTTAAGAAGAGTTTCCTGCACATAAGGAATTTTCCTGGTGATTATGAAATTCATTAATGCTTTCTTATTTGGGATTTGTTCATAGACGACGACGGGATTCATTACTGTAATAGCAAAACTGCAAACAGTTTTGTGGTTTAAAATCATGAATCATAAATCTGACCTAAACTTTGATTCCCTTCAGCATTTTTATTAAGAAGCATCGCCTGAAAATCACGACAGAAGATTTCAAATACTCCCATATACAATATGCAAAGATATTATGATACAAATAGTATTCATACAACTTAAATAAAACACAACACATTTTTGCTAGGATTAAACAACTGTAAGAACATTCTTAAGAAGATGTTGCTGAATGAGGACCTATACTGTTGTAAATATATCTTGGGCTAAATTTCAGTGTGAATACATTTGTACTGCATTATGATTTTATTACAGTATAATGTTCCTCATTGATGTTATCCATACCTTTATTCCAGTTATTTTTTAACTGTTATCTCCCGGTTGTGTTGCAGAAGGCTGTGGAGCTGCGGTGCGCTCTCCTGACTGTGAAGCGGAGGTGTCGGACTCTGAGAGGGCTCAAAGACCGCGCAGCAGGCGCAAACCCCGCGTGCTCTTCTCGCAAGCCCAGGTCTTCGAGCTTGAGCGCCGCTTCAAGCAGCAGCGCTACCTTTCCGCTCCGGAGCGCGAGCACCTGGCCAGCGCGCTGAAGCTCACGTCAACGCAGGTCAAGATCTGGTTCCAGAACCGTAGATATAAGTGCAAGCGGCAGCGGCAGGACAAAACGCTGGAGATGGCGGGACACCCTCACCCTCCGCCGCCCAGGCGCGTGGCAGTGCCGGTCCTCGTGCGGGACGGCAAGCCTTGCTTATCCGGCTCACAGAATTATAACGCCACGTACGCGATGGGGCCCAACCCATACACATACAACGGTTATTCGACGTATAATAACACAGCGTACACAAACGCCTATAATTGCACATACCCCAGTCTCCCAGCGCTCCCAGCAAACACTGCAGCCAGTCCGCTTATGAGCATGAGCCTCAGTAATCTCGGGACACACTCCCAGCCCCAGGCAGCCCAAGGGACAGCCGTTTCACCATGCCAAGGACCTCTGCAGGGCATCCGCGCCTGGTAGTGCAATAGCGAACATCTTGTAAACCCCTAATAATATCAAGCTTCACATCCCTTAGCAGTCCCAAGGCATGATCCGTTTATTTCTGATTATCATATTTCACTACCAGAATGGACATTTTTTTCTGGAGATGTAAACATCGCTGCAACTGCTGAATGCATGTAAATGAAGTTGTTTTCCTGATGGAACTATTTCGATGAAAGTATTAGTGTTCAAAGCGAGGACATCTCAACGTATTGCAAAAGTGTAGATTTCTGAAAGTCGTCCTGTACTCTGGACCAAACTATAGAGCGATCAAAATGTCTTTATCAGTCCTTTCTCAGAGAAAAGGAATTGGGGATTACAGTAGACTGAAATGAAAATCAACTGTATGTGTGGACGTTGTCATAAAGCAACTTTCTGATATGTTGCTTTAAGTTTTGCCTTTATACTTCAAACCTGACAGATGAAATAAAAATGTGAAAAGAATTGACCTAAATTATTAGGAACCTGTTTTTGCTCCAACTTACCACTGGCATCGTCTATAGGCCTCATCATTAAACGATTTATCCTGTCCCACTATCATAATGGTTATCTGATGCGATTAAGCAGTTTTGCACCACCACCCCCCCGCCCTCCTCCAACTCTTTATGGAGGATGGTAATTAATGAAGCGGCGCTAAACTTAACATTTGAGTCTGTGGATGAATGTGTAATGTGTAATAAACTTTGCAAGAAAGAACAAGACAACAAGAAAGTCATTTGTTGATGTTGTTTTAGTTGTGCAGATATGAAATAAAGGCAGAATAAGCTGAGTAAATGGAAGTCAATGTGCTTGCAGACTCCACACACTGATTCATCCGCGTTTTCCCAAATCCAGCCCCGGTTGTTAGAGGGGCCGTCTGTGCTGAGAGAGGCCAGACACTCGGTGACGAAAAGCAGAAGCCTGCCGGGGGAACTTAAACAGACATAAAGGATGGACATTAATATCAGAGTTAGGTAATTCAGCAACTTTGTGCTGTGCTCTTAATGCGCGTCAGTGATTATAGGCATAGGTCCACAAGTAGGACGATTACGAACTGATTTAGTGGGCTATTAGCATTGTTCAAATAGCTGATGCAGCTAATGAAATGACTGAAAAGAAACCTTGTTGGTTGTCAGTTCTTAAATAAATACAGGCCTTTAGCTGCAGTTTTCATGAAGTGCATTTTCCAGTCTGGCAAACTGTCCTAACTTCAAATTCACACAGTTTAAAGCACACTCTGCTGTTTAATTTGCCTACTACATGTTAGGCCATTAGAGTCCCAACAGCCCTGCGTTTACAAGAGCTGCCGAGCTTTGCCACCGCTCACGCTTTTAATGGAGATGAATAGAAATGTAAACAGAGCGTCAGAGTGGGTTTGTCTGCACTGATAGCGCGGATGAGCACTTCTCCTGACTACTGCACTACCGGCAGGACATACCTGGTGTCAGGATAAGTGGCTCGGAGCCTTCAGTGTAAATAGTGCTGGCGACAGAGCGGCGATGCCTCGGGACTCCGCCTCGCCACGGCGCGTTCACACACCGCGATCTGTATCTATGGACGAGATAGGAGCTCTTCCATCAGGCTTAAGGGGCCTAGAGTTTCCCCAAACAATGTCTCCTGGGCAATAGTAGTCAGGGCCAAAATAACATTTGGACACATTACAGCCTTGCTGGAGATGGATAGTTGCCATGGCAGGATTACCATCAACAATTAATGTCAATCCAGCTGGACTCAAATCCTGAAGCCGTCCAATTAGCCTGCGCGTCATTTTCTGATTTGGCTCCACCAGATGAAAGATAAAGGCACATGGTCACAGAACTTGACTAAGAGTTTGAAAGCACAACACACACATTCACGCAACACACCTGATGACCTGTGCACCCCCAGGACAGCGTGCTTTTCAATGTTTAAACAGAAGCAAGGGACACAAACCCCAATATGGAGATAAGATTTAGTCCCCATAAACACGCCACCAGCAGTGTTTATTTAGCAGTATGTGGGTTCTGGAGGGATTGCAAACAGGAGACGAGCATCACATTAAAGTCACAGTGTTTAAAATCAAATGCAGAAGCAGAGGTCGTGGAACTGGACTCTCCTGTGTGACCTGGCGCTGTTTGTGAAAAATCAAACCAAATAAACTATCACACAGAGACGCTGTCGATTTTGTTTACAAGAAAACAAGTTATTCTGCAAATTTCACACCAGATTGTTTATGTTGATAGGATATAAAAAGTGTAAACTCCACAAAGAAGGTCAAAATAATAACCGCATATTAATGCTAGTTGCCCCCTCATTACCCATGTCTTATATTTATTATTAATATATCAAGTTCCGTAAACATAAATTAATGTAATATATAATTTAGTTTTTGTCATATATTACATAAACACGAAATTAAATGTTTTAATTAGCTGAGATTCTGGATTCTGATTTTTATAAGCCATACTGATCAAGAGTAAAACAAAATGGCAAGTTATGAATATTGACTATAAACTAGATGACATTTTACCCTTTGAATTAAACACAAATTATTTTTTTCATGATATTCTAATGTGTGGAAATACACTAGTTTATAAATATAACGGAACTAGACCTAAACTCAGTATTTACTGGATGTCTGTATTCTGCTTATATTCTGACACTTCATCTATATTGTATTTTTTGGTATTTCTTTTTTTCCTGTATTCCTTTCTGACGTTTTTTTAATAATTAGTTTTGCTAGCTAGATTAAATCAATGTTTTATTTTAGCCACTGCTCTTTGCTGGACAGTTTGTTGTTTTATGTTTGCTGTAAAATATTTAAAGATTTTAATCTTAATCTGTTCAAATAAGTGCTAACCATTACATTAGAATCGTCACAAATAAGACGGATTTCATTTACAAATAAAACTCGCATTTTACTTTTCTATTTTACTGCAAGACGTTTCTCAAACAATTATCGTTTTCATGTAAATTACCAGGGCATTCAATTAATTTCTATATGGGTGTTTAGTCTTGTGAATTAGACACTTAAACATGATAATACTGGAAGTGATTTGTTAAATAAACTGTACAGTAGGTGCAGTTGATCCATTAATTTTTGTTTCTGTTCTGGAAACCTATCACCATCATCATCATCATCATCATCATCATCATCATCATCATCATCATCATCACCACCACCATTATCATAATCCTCATCATCCCCACCATCTTCATAATTATCATCCAGTGGTATACTCATGTACAAACAAAAAAATAGTTAACATTTACAATACATTTTACTGATTTTTAAGATATCTTTCATTATCTTCCACATTTACACTGGAGGATCATACAGATTACCACAAAAACGAAAGCGGATCATTCAAAATTATTTTTTTAAAAACATAAAAAGGTGATAAATGTGTATCGACGCCAGGTTTAAACATACAAACAAATAAATAAAGTCGACAAATTTGTAGTATATTGCTCAAAGTCACTTTTCTCTGACGAGCTGTGTGATCACGGTGAGTTATATTATTCTGCACATTTTTCATGCACTAAAGTGAACTCACCTGTCTGTTAAAGACATTCCAATATATATCAGGTTCATGTCTTGGTAATATGTATGAGACCTTCTCTTTATTTGCATTTTAACGCAGCTGCTCCCCCTATCGAGCACACCAGGCACAACACCATGGTTTTTTGTGTTAAAGTTCCACAAGGTGGCGCTGCTACCTTGTTTCTTACTCCACCACATAGTATGAGATGATCTTGCTCTTGTCCTCCACGTCTAAATTAAACATCATATATTAAATACGCCTCATTCAAAGCAGCTGTTGATAGTTTGAATTTTTTGGTTGCTCTAAAAGAGGTTTTATGATCAGTTACATTTGGTAGGGAAAATTTGGTGAGAGACAGCTTAAAATATCCTTATTATTATTATTATTATTATTATTATTATTAGTAGTAGTAGTAGTAGTAGTAGTAGTACTACTACTACTACTATAGTAATAGTAAAAGTAGTAGTAGTCACAGATGTCATCTGGAAGAGGGGGAGGATTTGGGACATATCCCCTGAACTGCAGTTTTTCTCCGTCCTAAAACAATGTTATATTATATTAAATGGAGACCAGTCAAGCACTAGGATCCAGCTGAAACCAACCACTCAATCTGAAGCCTGTTTTTCTTTAGACCACCCAGAAGCTCATAGATTGGCTCTGCTGTTTCTTGCTAATGTGTGACTGGGCAGTGTGTGATAAGCCATCAATATACATGCCTCTTAATTTTAACTATTGTCAAAATAATTCAGAATTTCTGCTTATTTTTACTTTAAAAATAAGGGTAATTTGTAATGTAAATGAGGTCTATTGACGATAGAGTCCAAAAATAAGTGTAAAATTGGTGGTAATGAGTTGGAGTAACGTTGATTAAAAAGCTGAATCTCAGAACTGGGTGATAATTTTATGCTAACAGTTTTTAATATTTAATAATATACAGCATTAATATTTTATTAATAATTAATATGAATTGTATTATTTTATTATTAATTATATTGCATAATAGTTATTATTAGTATATTATTAATGTTAGTAATTATTAATAAAAGATTAATAATTATTTATAAGTAATGTATTAATATTTATTAATAATTATTAATAATAATTTCATATGATCAAGCCCTCCCTGCACCATACCCCCAATTATATGTTACATATTGACTGACTTTTGGCCATGAGCACAATACTTTGATTTATGCAGACCTAAAAATACAACATATTTTTATATACAAACAAATCGTTTGTATATATATACAATATATACAAACAAATCGTGTGACGGGCAGATGGAAAATCTGCGCCCATCTTTCTAAACCGAAGTCTAAACTTGGAACCTCAGCGAGAAATGAACACCCAACACACAGACTGAGTACCTCTAAATATGTCATCTGAAATTAAAAAAAAACCAAACTGCTAGTGGTTTTAGGAAGAATTTGGTTGTTGTAAATCAGATTACGGATTGATGGCATTTTCTCTTTTTCTGCTGATTACCTATGTTTAATAGTGCTTTTAACCACTGCCATTAATCACACGTAATATCAACTTCCAAAATGTCATAGACACTAGTAGAGAGGTGTAACACTATGAGTATTACAATAAAACTATTGTTATTTTGGGACCAAAAATTAGTCTAGAACTTCAGAAGAACAGTAAAAGATCTTACTCTTGTTAGGCTCCATTGTTTCCTTTTGTGATGCACTCTTGGTCTAATATAAAATAATGACGCTCAGTATGACCAATGTCGTAATACATTTCTCCCAAGAAGTAAAATGATTATTTAAAGATACAAACAAATGCATCTCTGTTTTCAGAGATACTCGTCTGCTCTTAAGTGCACTGACACAAGAAGGTACAATTCTAACAGAGAAAATATATATTGTGTTCAAAATCCAATGTAAAAATAAACTCATTGTTCTGCTGCATTGTACAGTACATACACCTAGCCATATTTCAGTCGTGAGTAGAAAATATATTTAATGGATTGCAATGAAAGCTATAAATATAATGGATAACAAACCTTAGATGTTCATGATGTTATTTGATGCACTTCAGCAGTTTGCAGTTTATCATTCTTCTAAAACATTGTTTCTTATTCCTTCAACACAACACACCTGATACAGGTGATAATCATCAAGCAGCCAAAACACATTCATATGTCCACAGTCTTTTTAAACATTCTGATCTTAAATATCTAATTTTCAGTAATTATGCTGTGAAGAATGGCCATTGAAAACTCAATCACATTGGACCTCTTTCACCATTGGGTCCATTGCATGATTTCACCCCAGAATGCAACACCTTATATTAGATAAACAAAAAAGACAGTTAAATGCATTCCTCTGCACAACATCTCAATGAACCTAAAGCAACTATCTTAGAAATGGAGGTGCTAAAATGTTTTTTAGGGCCACACCATAGAAATGTAACATTTGGTTTCCTAAATAACCTAATAGGAGATGGTGCTTGAAACATATGTCTTTGTAAATGAATTGTGTTAATGTGAAGAAGCACCTCAACATAATGCAAAGGTTCTACACAAAGTAAAAGCTTCTGTAAAATAATTTAGAATATATAAACATGAGAATACATGCAAAAAAGATGTACTACATGTATGTCCTGATATGTTGGGAGGTAGTTTGAAGAACAAAGTTTGGTTCTAGAGGTTATAATCTATGCTCTTTAGCCACGTTTAATTAATCAGAAGCACACTTAATTTAACATAATGAAATATTGGTTAACCAAGCAGGTATTTGCTGACAAATTGCTGGCTGATTTGGTCTGGAAATGGTTAAACCAACACATTTACATATACACTATTGCTACATTAATGTTATTTAGTCTAATATTAGTGCAGTTATGTAGATAGCTTTTAAAATATAATTTTCCAAGATCCATAAAATGTTACACAGTGCTGTACATTTTAATTCTTAGCCGGTTATTAGAAGGTGACTTATCTAAGTTATGAGTGAAAAGAGGCTTGGGATATTATGGTGATATTATGAAGATGTAGTGTCAAATATTTGTTAATAATTATACATTAGGTTCAATCCTTTTTAGTTTTAACTGATAAGTATGACGTTTAGCTCATGAAATCCTGAATTTCAAATTATTATAATATTTCATTGCAAGTTTGAGCAAATTAGTATTGTTTTGACATTGTATGCAGGTGCCAAGTCCTGCTGAAACAGGAAAAGGAAATTGGCATCTAAAGCTTGTCAGCAGATGGAAGCATGAAGTGCTCTAAAATCCACTGGAGACGACTGCATTGACTTTTACTTGAGAAAAATGGTGTTGGCAGATGACATATGACACCCCAAGCAAAAACAGACTGCGGAAACTTCACACTGGACTTCAGATACCTTGGATTATGTGCGTCTCCACTCTTCCCCCTGACTCTTTTATCTCCGTAATCCAGGTAAGACATTTCTGACATTGTCTCTGGTTCAGGAGTGGCTTGATGTTTGGAATGCGGCAGTTGTAGCCCGAGATACACTTAACATTTATACACAGTAAACCTGCCAGTGTTAAATCAACACTATTAGAGTTAAATTAATACTGAGAGTCACTATATAGACTCTAACAGTGTTGATTTAACACTGGCAGATTTACTGTCTGAATAGTGATTTACTCAAACGCGAAATGAAATATTTAATTTAGAGACTGATTTCTGATTTTCATAAGCTATAAGATATCCACATTAAAAGCAATTAAAGTTTTTTTTAATTAAATGTTCAAACGTTCAACATTTTGATGGCTATATACTCATAAAGACCTTAACACTTAACAATAAATACCTTAACACTATACATGTAGACACTCCAAAAGGAAAGGTCAATGTGTTCCTGAAGTCGATTTGCATCTCAAGTCTATCGGGATGACAAACTAACAAGGTGAAGATGAAGTATGGCTAAACAGAGAGGACTGAGCTCTTCTAGAGCCCTCGGGGGAGTGAGGGAGCGAGCGAGCACAAGGTAGAGTGAAGAAGAAGTGAGGGCGGAGCGAAGCACCCACTAAGGCCACTGGCACAGCGAGGAGGCAGCAGAGCCACTACTGATGCAGACATGATATTTTCTGACACCCTGCTTCTTTACTGGGTTATGAGACGTCTCAATACAATTCCTCCCACCTTCCAGCAGGACACCACCGCGGCGAGCTGAGAGGATCTGGCAGGAGATCTTTGCGCAGGTTTGCGCAGCCTGGATCGTTGGGCGAGCGTTTCTGGTCGCAGAGGTGATATAAATGCTGTAAATGGCGAGTTACTGCACTTCGTTCTCCATTCATAACATTTTAAGTCATGGACTCGAAGCTCAGAGAAATCTCCAGCTGTCTCCTCGGGAATACAGCGCACGTGATGGAGGAAGCTCCGAGCTCCTGGACGAGACTGGATCATCTCACTGTCAGGACAACAATGAGGAAAAAAGCAGAAGCTGCAGAACGGTTCCATGTCTGCTTGATGCTGAAACAGCATCTGATCGACAGTCCTGTGAAGAGGAATCAACAGAAGAATGCTCCCATCCGAGTAAGACTCTAACACGTGCTAGACGTGCTCACTGTCTCATTTCATATGCTGTACAGTGAAAGGAGTAAATGTTAAATGGACATTGTTTACACTGAGAGTTTATTCAACACTTTCAAATTTGCTCTTCCTTAAATTTACTGTATTATTATTTCTCTCGGGATTTACTACAGAGGCTCAATTAACTTTTTTAAGTTTTAAAAAATTTGGATGTGCATTGTCATGTTACAAAGCCCAATTTTGTAACTGGGCTGCTTAAGTAGCATTTTGGTTTTATTATAATGAGTCAAAGCACACACTTTTTGGAGCCCTATGATGATGATTATTATTATTATTATTATTATTATTATTATTATTATTATTATTACAAAAATAAAGTAAGCTATTGGCGAAAATTGCTATACTGATATAACTAATATAACCATTTAAATAAAATAACCTGGTTGTTCCTCAATGATTTTTTTAAAACACTGAACATTTAGTAATAAAATAGAAACATAACCAATGTGACCATCCAGAGATATATTTTAAGACATGAATTATCTAAAAGTAATGATCTTGTCTTAGTTGTAGCTGAAAATGAAACTGGACACACTAATAATGTTTATATAATGTAATTAGCATAGCATCAAAACTATTTATTTAAACTAAAGCATTATTTATAATTACATGACATAAACTACAAACTGGGCTATAAAAACTACAACACCCGTATTGTTTATATGTTGCTTTGATTGACTCCAGAATGACACAATTAGGCTGTAATCGCATTCTCAGTCTGATGTGTCCTGTTAATCTCCTCGTTCATCTTTACAGACCTGGCGCTGAGGCTGCCGGACGCTGATGGGCAGAAAGTGGACAACTGCAGTTTTTCGCATCACGCTCCCAAATCCAGCAAAAAAAGGTCTCGTGCGGCCTTCTCGCACGCGCAGGTCTGCGAGCTGGAGCGGCGCTTTCACGTGCAGCGCTACTTGTCCGGGCCTGAGCGCGCGGACCTGGCGGGGGCTCTCAAACTGACCGAGACGCAGGTGAAGATCTGGTTCCAGAACAGGAGGTACAAAACCAAACGGCGCCAGATGGCGGCCGAGCTGGCGGCGAGCTCCACGGCCACGCTAGCGAAGAGAGTCGCGGTGCGAGTGCTGGTGAAAGACGACCAGAGGCAGTACAGAGCTGAAGACCTCCACTCGCCGCATTTTCTTCCCTTCTACCAGTCCTATCAATACTGTCCTTATATGTACTGCATCCAGCCTTGGCTGTAAAGCACCAAGATAAACAGTGGCCTGTACAGCCACTCTCAGCGCAGGCTTCTGTGATACCATACACTATTTTCCTTCATTGACTGTGCGCTTTTGGACACAAGAACATTGTGGTGCAGTGTTCCCACCTGTGTGTGCTAAATGGGGAATAAATGGGGAAAAACTCTGTTTAGTTCTCTAAATCAAAAGTCAATCAAAGATACAAGTAAGTGCCTAAACTCTTTTTTGTTGTTTTGATAATGTGTTAGGCCCTCATGTGATATATTTCTTTATTAACACTCTGTGAAAATGGCCTACACACTGTACACTGACAGAAATCTCTGGACTGGCTTATGGTTTTGAAACATTGACCAATAAATGCAAGGGAGCCTAAATCAACGTGAAAGTCAATGACAAATATCACTTTACACTGTTTCTAGACAATGTGAACAACGTGATGCTTGTTAAGCGAAATAGTGAAAGAGTGCTGAAATAAATTGCACACAATGTTGATCCTACTCAAGTGGATTGCTTTGAAATAACCACAGGACGTGAGCTCGTAAGAACTTTATTGCAGGCCTAATCTAGATAAACGGCTATTTAAAAAGGGTTTTGTGTTTGGAGTGCCAAAGTCGATGACTTAAATACAGATTCAGAGCTGCCAGAGTAATAACTCACAACCACACTGAACATCGATGCTGTTAGCATGAATATAATAAATACATTGCATTTCCCAGGACTTATTTAACAATGACATCCTTTACTGAATGTAATTGTCTGTCTATATATATATATATATATATAT
>BRDA01009656.1:46187-72343 GCA_036984385.1 Crenuchus spilurus
TGGCCATTGAGAGGACACTAGTCAAGTCCCTGGAAAAGACCCCTTGTTGGTACGACAGGGTCACAGATCATTTTCTTGAAAAGGAATGGAGGGTAAAATTTACGTATAAATAAACCGACACATTTTATGATGTAGGACGGAATTGAGCTTCCCCTCCTTGAAAGACCAGCATCCGCCACTGGTTTCTAGGTACTGTTTATTACATTGATATCATGTTACATTGATGGAAAATCCTTCACGGTCACATCTTTAGGTTTAGTAACATGAGTTAATTGATTATTCTGTTATATTTGTATATAAAACAAAGACAATAAAATATGAATATGTATGAAGATGCATGTGTGTTACATTATTACTAATATTTAATAAAATGATGAAAATGTCTAAAATGAATGATGTAAGTCACATGGATGTTTTGTGTGTTTAATGTGAGTGTCATTGGCTACAGACACTGAAATACTTCACATTTCTTCTGCTAATTGTGAGACGATCCCTAACACTGCAGCAGGGAGCACAAACACAAAGCTAAGCGGCTGTATTCTGGCTACATCATAACAAGTGTAGTTTAGAATATTGTGACCACCCCTGGTTTGGGTTTACTTCATGTGTACGCCAGTCAGTTGTAGCAGAGTATAAAACAATCATCATTGACAAAGGACGTGATTTGAGTGATGTTCTAGAGTAACCTTAGTGATGCTGAAACAAGAAGGAGAATGCTTCCCAAAAGCATAATAGAGCTGCCCCACAGGCCATTGAGGCAAGTGGTACAGAGCAATCGATGCACCAGAGAGGACCAGTTAAGCTGTAACAATAACCTCTTACATCTTCTCTGACTCTACCCTGTCAGAAAAATATACCAGGGTTGAGGAAGAGAGGCTGGAAGCTTGTGGAAAGCAAAGCAGAAGATAAGACTTTAATGAAAGATCCAGCATGCAGATGAAAACACCATCAACACCAGGGCAGGTCAAAAAAGTCCAGAGCATGATAAGTGCAAACAAGGCATTAAAGATTAAATAAGAGTAGTCAAAACAGTTCAAAGGTCAAAATAACCAAGAAGAGCATAAATAGAGGGTAATATAGCTTAGAGACTTGGCTAGAGAGGTCAGAGACTTTGCAAAGGCATTTGCTGTTTCTCAGTATTTGCTTTTGTCCTCGTGTTCTTGATAGATGTCGTCATCCAGTGCCAAAATCACCTTTCACTATCCAAGAACCGTTAAAATACTCAGATGTTGTTCTTGCCAAGACTGTAATCACAATATACAGTGTGTATAAAAGGTAACCAAACCAAACAAAATGAACAAAATTAATCATTTGGCTGAACACTGAACACGGTTCTTCATTTACATAAATGATGATAACATTAATAACTAAACTATTTCCCAAAATAAGTCATGTAGTTTGTCAGGAATGAATATCTGTAGTTTAATAAGCTGGTTTGACATCATTAGGTTTAATAACATGAATTTAATTGATTATTATGTTATATTTGTATATAAAACAAAGACAATAATATATGAATATGTATGAAGATGCATGTGTGTTACATTATTACTAATATTTAATAAAATGATGTAAAATGTCTAAAATGAATGATGTAAGTCACATGGATGTGTTGTGTGTTTAATGTGAGTGTCATTGGCTACAGACACTGAAACACTTCACATTTCTTCTGCTAATTGTGAGACGCTCCCTAACACTGCAGCAGGGAGTACAAACACAAAGCTAAGCGTCTGTATTCTGGCTTCATCATAACAAGTGTAGTTTAGTAAAGGTTGTGCTTGTAGTTTGTTGTCTTCTTCCATTTCAGCACCAAACTGTAACTGTGCTGGTGAATCTGTGTTTTGTTGGTGAGGAAAAGCACAATTCTGAATGTCCAAAAATGTCACAGTGTCAATAAAAACGTCATTGTTTGGTGTAAATTATTATTTTTTCACTTATTCGGCTGAACACCAAAACTGTGTTTTTTGCCATTTTCAACCAAATAATTTTGGTTGTCGAATATTCTGTGCTTCATTAGTTTTGGTGGATAGTGATTCAACTGTAGACACAAGCTCTGGTGAAAGAAGGAACCCTGTCAGGCCAATGGTTCCGAAACCTTTTCCGCCGTGGTCCCCTTTTAGAGTTAAGAATATTTTTGAGCCATGTGAAGACATGTGTTTACTCTGTGAAGAATTGTTGATGCTTGTTCTAGTACTCTTCAGGAATGGAGGTCAATGATATACTGAACACTCAAACATTGGAGACAGCATATTGAACATTCTGTAGTTCTTATGGACAATTTACTAGTTTCACATAAAACATTAGGATGAATGAAGACGCTTCCCCCCTTCCCCAACAGCTTGTGTGAATAATTGGATCACTGCCTGCCAAACCATTTTCATTGGAGAGGCCTAAAAATGTGCCCCCATAATATACTGAAATAAAATAACTAAAACATTTCACTCACTAGCTTTAATAATGTTAGGCTCCATGTCTGTTAAGTAGTTAAGTTGCTGATGTGACATTTAATATTTAACACTGTATCAGCATCCCAGCTCTTCATATCGCTGACTTCTCTGAAAAAGTTATTTTAACGTCAATGCATCACTTTATGTCGTAGCTGTTTCTGCGTTAGTAATTGATACATTTTCAGTAAAAATGGGCCAATTTGTGAGTGCTAATGTAACAGGCATTGCTAACATTAGCTATCATAGCTAAGTTACATGGAAAGTTATTTAACAATGTTCAGAGAGCAAATCTAATTGGCCTATCAAGATTGCATCCAGATTGATTTTTGCTAGTCCGGACAGCCAAAAACTGCAAGAAATTACATTTTTGCTTGTCTGATCTACCTAATTTGGAGGTGGTTTGAATTACAGTACAGGTCTGTCTCAGTCTGGACGCTCTGGACGCTCAAATCCGATTTTGAAGTGCCTTTCCTGTCACTCACAACCCGACAAAGAATCCAAGGTTGCCAAGTCCTGAAAAATTGTCTACCCTACACAAACTTAAAACTAACCTCAAATTTAAAGAGTCTAATCACAGATGTTTGAGGAAGTTATTATTGCTTTTTATTTCTCTTAAATCTTATTTTAGTCTTAAAATAATCTATATTTTCAGATGCCTCCACTGGGGTCTTATAATATTTGAAAGTCTACCTAAGGCATCTACAACACTAATAATTTTTTACTGTGTGATTATAAGAGTTTTTGGTCCAAAACCCAACACCCTATCTTACCCACGAGTGCACCAAAATAAATATCACAATTATGCGGGAAAACCGCAAACCTGGCAACTCTGAAGCCACATCGCTAGCCTGGCTGTAATAACTGACGTCTGCACTGTTAGCACAGAAGTCCAAACAGACAGTTATGTGATGTGTGGACAGACAAATCAGATCTGATCTCTTACTAATAACAGTGTGAACAGTCATCTCAGCAGATCTGACCTGAGAAACAAACCCGGTTACCTTACAGGCAACAATATTCTTAACTTTTGTAACAAGCTTATAATTCAGAGGAGCCAGTGATATAAAGAGGGCACAGAGAACAACATAAGGTTTGGAACATTTTTGTATATGATGAGGTGTGAACAACTTTAATTATCTGTGAAATGTTGCATAAAGGTCTTTTAAATGTTTGGCCACACCCACTTATGGTCAATTTCTGAATACAGTAATCAATCAGTAAGCATACAAAGACTCAGATAGTGTCATTTCAGTACACCACCAGCACTCTAAGCTTTCTTACCTTCAGAAAAATAAAAGCATTTTTTTTCACAGCTGCATATGCATTATCACAACAATGTAAATTATTAGCACCAAAGAAAAGGTACTTGAACCCTTTTCAGATTCAAAATTGAGGAGCACACAATCTGTTGCTGCATCCATGAGCCAGTCGCTTTATTCCGGTGATAAAAAAAAAAAAAAAAATCAGGACCGCTGCCAATATCTGAGTGTAGATACTGGAGTTAAAGGCCAGAACCTCTATGGATTACCATGCTCGAGTATGTGGAATGAAGAATAAAAGAAGAAGAAGAAGAAAAAAAAACAATAAAAACGTTAAAGCACTGATTTGGCTCCAGCCTCCCAGGAATAACTATGAAAAAGAACAATAATGTCTCCCCGAGCCGCTGCTCATTTCAGATAAACCGTGCTTAATCTACAATAAAATCTTCTGCCGCCTGTGGAGGCTTCAATGTGAAAGCATTCAAGTTTGAATGCTATAGTGAAAGATGTGGCTCAGGGAAATATAGAGAAACAACATTACGTTACTGAATCTGTTGTGCTGAATGTGAAGAGGCCAAAATAACAAAAGTAATAAAAAAAGTCTTATATTTCATTGGGATGGTAATTGTTTGTCATTATTGGAATGTTTTATATGATATTATGGCTCTTTTACATTAATTACTTAATTAATTAATTGATTCAATCAACGTAATTCAGTCAAAAGTTCTCCAAACTTCCATTTATAGTACTCAACACTCAAAAGTGTTACTCAGAAAGTGAATATGGTTGAATATTCACCAAGTTTCTCAAATATCTTTTTTTTAAATTGAATTTCTCCCCAAAGTGTTTGGTAGCCAATCGACCCAACTATTCATTGACTCTCCCTATCACTTGTAATGTCCCTGACTCTAGGAGGGTGCAGACTAGCACATGTTAGTCTTTGATGTATGTGAAGTCTTTTTTTGAGCTGCACTTGGAGGAAAGAGTAGGATTTCCAGTTCTGCCATAAAAACTCAGGAAAAGGATGTTAGAGAGATTCATTATTGGGGTATTTGTAGGTCTCGTCCCCAACACAGGTCTGCAGCATGTGGTCTTGAACAGATACTGCCGAATAGATGGACGGCATGTGTGGAGCCACCCCCTTGGGCAACAGGACCAGGACCAAAGGTGGTGGTGAGGAGGAAGGAGGATGATGTTGATGCATCGGCACCTGCGATCGATAGAGCAGAAACAAAATGCTTCCTTTTAAAGTTGAGTAGTAACTTGTGATTGGCCAGAATGCAGAATGAATGAGTGACATAGTGTTGACTTAGATTGACTTTGCTTCCATTGTGCCATCTGATGGATCAGCTGGCAGACACCTGAGCCACCTGCAGTGCCGGTGCAGAGCACCACCCCTGTGAAATCAATGTCCATCGTGGGCGGGGCCATTGTTCAGCGGGCAGATTCGCATAAGAATACAAGATTTTTCTCAAACCGAACTGTCGTTTTCGGGGGGCTTTGGGGGGTGGTGCGCAGTAAAGTTTTAGATTTTTCTGCATGCATCTGCATGTCTTTTATTGATGTTTTATTGATGTTCACTGAAGTTGGTCTGTTTTACAAAGAAAACTTTTTCCAGGAAGTTATAAGTTTTAAATTAGATTAAACTTTTTGCCAGTGTGCACACTATAGATTTTGATCTCTATATTTAACCCATTCTGAGAACATGTGCCCAAAGCAGGGGCAGCCCTATCCATGGTACCCAGGGAGCAGTTGGGGGTTAGGTGCCTTGCTCAAGGACACTTCAATCAGACCTTCCCAGGGACTGAACTTGGGACATTCCAGTCACAATACTGGATCCTTAACCATCAAGTCCGTAACAAGTAATCTGATTACTTTGATGGATTGTTTTTTTTTTAGTACTGATAATGTGACTAGACGACTATTTTTGTTTAACACGTAGAAAAACTATCAGGGCTTTCTAATATTCTCACTCCAACAACACATCGTCTGATCATTATCTGAGGCTTATACTGGGATTAAAACACAAAATATGCTGAGCAAGAGGTCCTCGTGGCTTCAATTGGGAAAAAATGGATTCCGACCTTTCTGTAGAAGAAAGTAATATGGTGTGATGACTCACCTTCTTCCTGTCTAGAGTTTTTTTTTCCACAGACCTGAATGAGTTTTCCTTTGCAGACAGCTAAATGAAGCCTTCAGCTCAGATTACTCCTCACTGCTTGACGTGATAGTGGACTTGGGCTGTTGTTCTACAGAAATGGTCCCAATTCCCACTAGAAATTGTTCAAAAAAAGGAAAGTGGCATTTTAAGGCAGTGTAAAAGTGTACTGAAGACTTAAAGTGTTTTATCACTGATGCACAGATATATGTAGATATATGTATCACCTGGGGCTTCCAGTGGACTATCTATTGGTTTCTGCTGGTAAACAGCAAATGACATTTTATCCAGTTCAATTCATACATTTTTATTTACAATCTAGAAAAGTGCATTTCCTGAAGGAAACGTAGAGTGATTGTGCAGCTAAAGTGGTTCCCACTTCCAGGCAGTTGGGAGGCTGTTGCTGTGTGGTAAACAAGATGCAGGTGTTTTAGCTAGGTGGTTGTTATGGTGTTTCTAAGTGGTCGCTATGACGTTGCTAGGTTGTTGTTGTGGTATCCCAGGTGGTTGCTGTGGTGTTGCTGAGTGGTTGCTATGGTGTTGTTAAGTTGTTACTATGGTATCCCAGATGGTTTATGTGGTCAGAACAGATGGTTGCCATGGTGCTGCTCAGTGGTTGCTATGGTATCCTAGTTGGTTGCTGTGATGTTGCTCAGTGGTTGCTATAATGTTGAAGGTGTCTGGTATGGTTACTGTGGTATCCCAGGTGGTTGATATGGTCGTTGCAATAAAGGAGCAAAGCAAAACCATAATGAAGTTACTATCTAGTCAGCAACAGGTCCTTTTGCAATTAATAACAAGTTTCAGGATCTGAAAATAAAACTCTGTGACTCTTGTCATGTTTGAAAATCATATTTAATACACAATAAGTCTTTGATGATGTGGAAAAGGTGAGCATATACCATAGACCTCAGTCTTTGTCCTGGAGATTAACGACCCTGGAGGGTTCAGATCCAGCACACCGGAGTCTGATATTCAGATGATCCAAAGGTCTTAATTACCTGGTTCAGGTGTGTTAGATTAACTATTGAGCTAAACTGTTCAGTGTTGTGGAGCTCCAGGACCAGGACTGGGGACTGTTCTAGACTACTACATGGGCTAATATTCAGTAAATTACTAGCAGGAACAAAAAAGTTACTATCACAATCTGAAAATTGGTTAAAAAAGAAAACTACACCAAAAGGTGTTTTAGATTTGGAAAAAAAATTATATATATTTTTGAGAACATTGTTTTCTACATTTTTCAACTCCTGACTAATTTATTCAATACCAGGTGCCACTGTGTTCAGGGAAATGGATTAATAATATAATACAAACTTTTCTCTGAAGAGTTTACACACCCAGCAAACACCTTGGTGCCTTATTTACAAAACATGAAAGCCGTAACCCTTTAACATTCTGCTCAACCATTTGGTTGAGTCACTTCATGTTCTTGAAGGTGTTGAACATAACTCAATGTGATTGTGCCATCTCTACCAATCGGCTTAAAAACATCCACTAGAGGTCAGAAATGCAACATTTTCCACATGGAATAAACTGGATCAAATGCTGAAAAAGCAGATGAGGGGCCCTGAGTGGCTCAGCGGGCAAAGACGCTACCACTATGACCCGAGGATCGCGAGTTCGAATCCCGGTCATGCTGTTTTCCATCAACAGCCGGGGCCCAAGAGAGCAAAAATTGACAGTGCTCTCTCTGGGCAGGTAGATGGCGCTCTCACTCCCCATCACTTTCACATTACAATGTCCGCTGGCTCAGGCATCTACTGATTGGTCCAGTCGGAGCTGGGGACCCTGTGTGCCTTCCTCCGAGCGTGTTAGGCTCTCCAGTGCCGGTGTATCAGCGGTGGTTCAAAAAGAAGCGGTGGCTGCATCACACGCAGCGGAGGAGGCTTGTGCTTGCCTGCACCCTCCTAGAGTCAGAGACATTGCAAAGTGATGGGGAGAGGCCTAACGGAGGGGATGGGCTAATTGGCTACCACTACATTGGGAAGAGGATAAAAATCAGCAAAAAAAAAAACCGTAGAAATAAATGTAGTAAAAAAAAAAAAAGAAAAGAAAAAGCAGATGAGTGTCATGTTTAAAAAGTGAAGAAAAGGATCATGTTACTGTACAGTTTTTTGTATGTTCTGATTTTACCGTTAAGTGCCATCTCATTGTATGTTTAAAGTGTACATGTTAAAAGATTGACTGTATTTATTCTTGCCCCTCACCTCCCCAAAAAAAAATCATTTACAGTTCACTTTCTTCTCTTTCGGTGAGGATGTTAAAGGGTTAAGATGTTTAAAATTCTTTGTTTAATTCAATCCATTTCCTTCCATCGTACGCAGACTGTTTGTAGATCCTCTTTAACACACGCTGCTTCAACGGAGCAAGCACATTCCCCATTATCCTCAATCTTAATTGTGTTTTTCTGTGTAATTACAAATCTTACTGCAAAAAGAATCATCCTCGTTTTCGCTTTCCTCCGTGCATTGTGTAACTGTGCATAAAGGACCGCTCCCCTCGATTAGCTGTATCTCTCTGTGTGTGTGTCTCTCTGCTTATTTCTCTCCGTGTTTATTACTTCCCATCGTTTTCATTCATTTGCCTCTAATTTGAAAATGGTCTCAATGTCCTGTGTGATGTTTTTCTGATGGATTCTCACACATTCTCAACTCTGCCATCATCATTACGGTTACTGTGGTTCCTTATCTATACCGCATGTCCCAAGTGCCATCTTTTGACTACTGCATTTGCATTTGTCCAGCAGGTTACTGGGCACAAGACTGGCACTGCTCCAGGCCGTCAGGGTTGCAGGCTGGACAGCGCAGCTCACGGATGGACTCATTGAAGCGGTTGGCCAGCATGGACAGCTTGCTGCCGTGGCACAAGGAACAAGGGGCACTGCCTGAACCTCCACACTGCTCACAATTGGGCACCACCACCTCCTGAAAGGAGCAAACAAGCAAGCAAATGGGCTCCATCAAAACTGTAGTATCTATAGATGTTTTTGCCAAATGTGCTGGACCACAACATTCCATGATTAGGCAGAGCTCTCATTAGCGGTACTGTGCCGGCTTTTACACTGTCAGGCACTCAGAAGGGCAATCACTTCAATAATTCCCTGATATTAGATGGTTTAAAATGAGAAAAACACAAAGAATGATAACGACCCGACTTAAGGCCGATGTATGCTTCTGTGTCAACGCAGAGTCGAAACTGTGAGCATTTATATGTGTGTGTTGGTTATTGATGGGTTATCTATGCTACTGTGTTGACTTCATTCAAACATTTTGGCTAGCACGTTCGCCTCTCAGCACTGAGGTTTTGGGTTCAAGTCCCCATCTATTTGGAGTTTCCATGTTCTCCATGTGTCTGTTTGGGTTTCCTCCCACAGTCCAAAAACATGGAGATCACGTGAATTGGCTCTAAATGACACTGATGTGTGTGAATGAATGTGTATGTTGAGTTTTAAGTGCGTAAAAGGATGGCGTTGATTATAAAGCATCCTGCAGTGTTGTGTAGTTAAAATTTTGGGGAGGTGCACATCTGGGTACGTGGCCACATGGTACCTATACCATAAATTTGATACAGAAGCATAACTCTGCCTTTAGATTATTATATTTATTAATGCCCAGCTTAAAAAAATTCAACCCAACTTTACATTCAAAGGCAACTTCCTGTTGTTTTTTTGAGTTAATTCACCTTAAATTCAACTTGATTCAACTTTGAGTTCACTCAACTCAAATTTCTTTTGAGTTCTCCTAAATCATTTTTAGTTCTTCAGTCGTAAAATGTTATAAAATTAATTCTGAATATATTATACACATATATAAATATATGTCCAGTGTCCTTAACATTCCCAAAACATTTTCCTAAAGTTATGAGAACGTTTCCAGAACATTACATTGACCTGATTTTGCAGCAACACTTTATTTTAAGATGCTCCTTTAACATTACAGAGAAGATTTGCTTCTAACATTGAGATGACGTTTACATAATGTTAAACAAAGTTGCGGGAATGTTCCCTCTTAGCTGGAAAGTTAGCAGATCTGTTAACATCTTTAAATAGTTGTTAGCTTTTAAGTTTAGACCAAAGTTCTCCTAAATCATCATTTTAAATGTTATCAAATATATTCGGAATCACTTTGCTGCTATCTGTGACCCTTCACATAGCACCACTAGACATTCCCCCATCATGGGCTCCCAGTTACAGGCAGCTGTAGCATCACCAGGGTTTGAACATCACCAGGCGATGAACACAGACACCTGCATCACTGCCACAAAAGAGAAATACAGCATTAAACAAAGCACATAAACACGTTGTTATTATGTTAAAATGAATGTAGGCGTGGTCAGTAGTCTTTGAATGGCACAGAGCTCTGTACATTCACCCTTTGAGTTCAGTGCCAAAACCCTGGTAACACAAGAGGAAGTGATGTCATGGTGTGTTGAAAAGAGTCCTAGTGGAAATTTGATCAAAATGTAATGTATTTTAATTGCCCAATTAAGTGGGTTAATATAACGTTTGACTAAACTAAGAAGCTTGAGTTGGGTGAACCTCAAGTTGAATTAACTCAAAAAATGAAGTGCAGTAAGTTGCCTTTAAATTTTTAAGTTGGGGTGACATTTTTACAGTATATCCAAAAATATAAACTCTTTCTACATTGTGACAATGCTATAGATGCTAAACAGAAATGCTATTGTTGGATGCTAGCTTAGTACCAGCTTAATGTAAGAAAAATGAGTGAATATGGAACACAATAGATCTTACATTTGGCATTTATCACTGCACATAATGCATGAAGACAAGTGCCAAGTAATTTTCAATGTTGAATGAGATGCCTTTTATTATTCAAGGCACTTCGTGTCTAAACTGCATGCAGAAGACTACAAATATGCGTTACGCCTGGTGAATTTTTACATTATTTAAATATGATGTCGCTATAAGTAATTTACGTTTCAGATTGTACTAAAATATACCCAGAGCTTAAAGATGAAAGCAGTCATTTTCATGCACAGGATACTGCCGTGATGATGCAGCGATTTTACAAATCTCCATTAAATTAATACTCCCACTGTGTTCCCCTGTTCTTAGAAAAGAATAGGAAAGTTTCAGAACTCACTCGCATTAGAAAGCATTGGGCATTTACCGGTTTCCAAAAATACATGTTTGAAATCTTTGGAGGCAGCCGTGGCTTGGTGTTTAAGAATCCTGTCTTGTGATTGGAAGGTCACCAGTTCGGTTCTTGGGCAGGTCATGACTGAAGTGCCCTTAACCCTCTGGAGTCTGTAGTCTGACATGCCTTATTTTTTTTTTTTTTTTTTTTTTTAAATAGACCCTCTACGGTTTCTGGCGTATGTTTAGTTTTGTTTCTAGGATAAAATTTTGATCATTTTTTTGTTAATATGCTGCCAGCGAATTGGGCTGCACACCATTTTGAGGACATGTTCTTATAGTATAGTGTGTTCACTAGTGTGTGCTTCACTGCACAGATGGATTAAATGCTAAGGTCAAATTCCGTTGTGTGCAGTCACATTGGCAAAGAAAGTAATGAAAAATAAATTAAATTAAATACACTACCACATCAAAAATGTGAATATTTTGGAAAAATATTAATTGTTATAAATGTTATTCAAAAGGGTATTTCAAGTGTTTTAAATTGACTGTTGATCAGTATTATAGCTCATGAAAATCAGAAATTGACAATCACAAATTATTCAAAGATTTAATTTTAAAGGTTGAGTGAATTGCTATTCAAACAATATCAAGATTAAAACAAGAAGACTTGAAATGTGTCACATTATGTATATATATATGCATGCCTCAACTGAACATTTGCACAAGATGAGGTGAGGAAATTTTATGTGAATTAATTTGAAAACTTGCCTTATCTAAGGGATAATGGAACATTTATCAAATCACTAGGCACTACCACTACCCTGGTACCAAATTGTTTCCTATTTTAAATTAGTCCCATCTCTATATTTTAGTATTTTACAAAAATACATGATTATATATTATTGTCCAACACCCTCTAATAGTGAGTGAACAGTTTTTTGTTCTTTACCAAGTACCTGGAAAGGCTTTGAAATTGCTGCCCATTAAAAAATAATGTGCCTGATGTATCCATCCAATGGATCCTGGAATATTTCTTAAGGGTACACTTTACAATAAGGGTACATATATTAACACTACTTATGTCTGTACTGAACACTATTAAATGGTTAATTAATTAATGGCTCAACTAATGATTAATTCATGATAAGAAGCAGTTTATAAATATTAATGTGACTCAACATCTGAGAACATGAACAAAGCTCCAAAGAACCATTTCCTGAGGATTCTCATGTACAAGTCTTCATTTACTTCTTGGCCAATAAGAACCATACTTAATCAAGTCTAGAGTTAGCACTTAGTCTAAATACCAATTAAGGTAACTACTATAATGGCTGCTAAAGATGGTAGATTGTCTAATGGATCATTAAGAGAACAGCTCAACCTTTACTTGTCACTCTTATTGTAAAGTGCAACCAGGGAACCCAGCTAACAAGCTTACATTCTCAGAATGTTCCCATAATTGCATTGGAATGTTTCATCAATGTGAAATGTGTTCAGTTTCCTTAACATTCCTAGAATGTATTTCTACATTTACAATAACATCCTCAGAACATCACCTCATCCTCATTTGCAATGTTCTAAAAATTAGGTTTTGAAACATTCTAAGAACATTTAAACGTATGTTCTTAGAATGTTCCCCTAATTTCATGTTGGTTGTAGGAACGTTGCATTGGAATGTTCCCTCGAGATTAACCTGTCCAGTTTTCTTAACATTTCCAGAATGTGTTTCTAAACTTACAGTAACATCCGTAGAATGTCACCTCATCCTCATTTGCAGTGTTCAAGGAATGAGGCATTGGAACATTCTAAAAACATTCAAACGTATGTTCTCAGAATGTTCCTAATGTTTCATTTTGGTTGTGGGAATATTGCAATGGGATGTTCCTTCAACATGAACCTGTCCAGTTTTCTTAACGTTCCCAGAACACTTTTTTGACATTGTGAGAATGTTTGTCTTGCAACAATTGATTTTAGAATGTTTCATTATCAATCAGTCATCAATCAAAATGTATTTATATATCGTCTATGACGTTGTCACAAAGCAGCTTTACATAATTAGTATCAGAAACAGATAATTAGCATAAAGAAAAAATAAAAGACCCAATGTGAGCGAGCTGAAGGCGACAGTGGCAAGGAAAAACTCTCTCAAGGCTGGAGGAAAAAACCTTGGGAGGAACCAAAATTTGCAAAGGGGATCCATCCTCCTCTGATCAGACTACTAATAGGAATATACAGCATCAAGATTACTCACATTACCTAAAATTGGGAGAACTTTTACATAATGTTAGACAAATTTGTGGGAACGAATGTCAGCTGGGAAATTAGTGAATCCCGAATTTTTTAAACACAATTCTTCTACACGAATAACAAAAATAGCTAATCAAAAATACCATGAATGGTGTTTAATTTTTAAATATTAGCCGAAACTAATTACTCAGTGATGTATAGTGCAGTTCATATCAAAATGCAGACGTCCTGACCTTCATGCTCTTGACCTTCGTGGATGCCTTTTGTTTGGGAGTAGGACTGCGTTCTTCTGCACGGGCACTTTTCGTTTTGTGTCTTCCTTTGGACCTGGACTCCCTGGCCGGCGAGGCCTCTCCTCCCTCTCCCCGACTTCGATGATGGCTTCTCCCAGACTCGCTCTTTCTATGTGGAGAGCGGATGATCTTCAGGTTGCTAGTGTAGATGATGATCTTCCCGAAGTCTAGAACTGGTGCCTTGGGTGGAAGATGCAAAATTTTAGAAGCAAAGAATGCCACAATTGCATGTAGTCTGAGAATTGCACACCAAAGCCACGGATCAGTTTTCTTTCGTCTACTTTGATTCTGTCACTATAATCAGGGAATGCTATGAATAGAGCATCACGTCAGAGATCCTTTGAGAGGAGCATGACAAAGAGCATTGGCAGTCTTTCATGACAAGTATGAGTTACACTGTGAATCCACCATGACATTACCGAAGTAGAACTTTATGACTGACACTGTAATAATATGGAGCTGAATTACAAGGCAGTGTCAGGAATGCCCAGCAGGTAATACACCTACCTGTCCACCTAACTAAATAGAAGCCTTTTTCCAGCAGTCATTCCTAGGCATGGATGTTTGCCTTGTCTTAGGCCCATCTGGGATGTCAGTGTGAGGGAAAAAAACCTCCTAATCTTGTTTCTTTCACATTCTGATAAGCCACTTTCAGCAGCTGCATGCTAATGATAAATTTTGCTGGAGGATTTTGGTCTAATTATTCACCCCAATTATCTGAGAGCAGCATTGTGCACACACATTAAGTGGAAAAGAAAAGCGGCACACACCAAACAATTAAAGCAAAGCTAAGAATGTCAACCTGTATCCTGAAGCTGACTGGTTAAAAGTGATGCTGGAGACGGCGTTCCTCTATAAATAGACTGATTTGGGAATAAGTAATCGTACACTAGAGAAGTATCAATTATGTAATGCTACAGTTAAGGATTATAACACAGGGAAAGGAGAGACTAGACTTTCTTTGCCGAAGTCACGGTATCAGAGACAAAAAGGCAGCATAACACTCTGCAGTGTCAACGCAAGGGCAAAACGATGTCACTTATCTCAACATGAAAGCTCTGCAACCATGTTATCAAGACTCCACTCACTTTCTCATCACTCTGTTGCAGTTCCCCAAAGGCTGAAGGGTTGTAGCCACTGACTCCCCGGTAAACGTTGATCCTCTGAGCGATGAGCCCCGTGGGAGGGCACAAACCCTGGTCCTGCATCTCCCCGAAGCTGTACAGATGCCCCATGTCCAAGTGCTCAGGGATCTTGGTGTGGATGAAGCTGTGAGGGTACTTCTCCTCAGGACTCTCCAGCTCCTGGCCATCCTCGTAAACGTGCTTGAGCACCCGGCCACTGTACGACGAGGCCAGCTTGAACCTCACCTTCCTGGGCTGGCTCTCGTACCTTGGCGCTGGATTCTTTGCGGGTTGCTCCATGGTCCCTCAACGGACGTTCTTGATGTTAAATGAACAGTGTAGCACCTGCCATCTGTGTTGGCAGCTTTGTGCGAAAGAACGAGACGAAGGGAGAAGTCCAGCTGCTCTCCATGGCATCAATAATTGAGCAGCCAGATCAGGTGCAGTACAGGAGATGCTGAAACTGAGACCTCTTGCTTTCATCAAATAATCATGGCTGAAAGAACACAGCAGGTGTGTCTCCATATTGATGAGCTTGAGGGGTATAGAATATACCGATCAACTGTTTAAGATGCAGTATCGATGCTTAATCAGCAAGACTATGGCTGAGGTAGCTGGGAAATGATGACTTCTGACTTTAGCAAAACTGTATAATTTACCTCAATTTTGTTTATAGTTGCACTGCCAACTTACCTCAGTTGCAGTTGATCAGCCAAGACCAAATTTAGCTTGTTGAGTTTAGAACAGTAGCTGCAATGCTAACAAACACTAGAAATCAATAGTCACCTAAAAAGCACAGTTGTTTTCATCAAAATACATCACCAAAATGTCAACCCACTCAAACTGCATCCAGGTCTTAATTAAGGTCTCAAAGACTTGAGTCATGATTTACTGATTTACTGCCAACAAAAAAAACTGAGAATTGAACAACACAACGTTTATATTGCTCCTTAAAAGTACATTTGTGCTAAAATATTATTTACCTGCAAACATGCTTTTTTTTTTTAGAAGAATTTGACAGAATTTCCTGTTGTGGATGTTGTTGCTGGCCATCTGTCAGTCATTTTTTTTACCATGTGTTTTGTAGCACTTGAAATTAATGGCCACTACATGGTGCACAATGCAATTTTTTTAAACGACTTCCATGCAATTGTAATGTTAAAATGCATTTTGAAGATACTGACATATATAACTGATCACCATTCATGAAAGGGTTAAGTAATGTTTACTAAACCACACTGACAGGTTTGAGACCTTAATTAAGATCTGAATTTTGTTTTTAGTGAGTTAAAACAAATATTGTTTGTGACTAAGCTCGTTAAGCATCTATTTCATGTTATTGTTTATTAGCATCATTAGCTTTGCAGCTCCATTTTTTAACTAAATAAAATGTGGACATGTCTTAGTTGGGGACATCAGAAGCAAGTGGGAAATTATTTACAATTATTAAAAATTTTACATTTATCTCAAGACAGACAGAAGGCCTTTATATATTCATGGTTTAATAGTAAAGAAAGTAAAATTCTGCTGGTCTTTGAGATCAAAATAGTATTTTTTTACAGATTTTACAGAGACTAATGAAGCATTAGAGTTTTTGGTGTAGGCCCTGTCCACAGCCCAGGTCTGCAGCATTTGATCTTGAGCAGATACTGCCAGATAGATGGACGGCATGGGCAGAGCCATGACTCTGGGTAATAGGAGACCAACCTGGTGGTGGTGGGTAGAAAGGAGGATGATGTTGATGCGTCAGCACCTGAAGTCGATAAAGCAGAAACAAAATGCTTCCTTTTAAAGTTGAGTAGTAACGTGTGATTGGCCAGGAAGCCGAACAAATGTGACGTAGTACTAACTTAGATAAACAATGATGAGCGCCAAAGCATTAAGTTTTTATTGCAGAGCTTTCGCTTCGAGTTTCATTTCTTATGTTGTATTTTAACAGAAACGACTATTTAGGTGACTACTGAATTCTAGTGTTTATTAGCAATGTTAGCTTTGTAGTTTGACACTAAAGCAATTCTTGGACTATCAGCTATATGAGGGGAAATTGCAAACGTGTGTAAATAAAAGTTTTGGCTGAAATTTTCTCATAAAATTTGTTAAAAATTGGGGAAAATGTGTATTTAGACACTAGGGTTGAGCCGGATAAAGCCTTTTTGACAAGTAACGAGCATGATACGAGTATAACTCATTAATAATAGTTCGTGCTGAAGGAAAATCCTCATTGGGTAACTGACTGTCTTCACAATCTGTGATTGGCCAGTCACACAGTGCGCCCACCCCTCCCTACTATTTGGTCCGTAGAACAACCTCTCTTACTCCCTCTCACACAGTCATACAGTCACACACAGAAGCACACACACACACACACACACACACACACCTTAATCAACATTGCTTAACTTTGTGTGGAAAAAAATGCCAAGAACATTAAGTAGCAAAAATAAATAAATAATTGAAAGTTAAAAATCAGTTTGATCATAAAATAAAAAAAAACGAAAAAGGAAGTTGTGTTGAGTATGACAGCTCTTGTTCGTGCATACTTAGAAGTTCATAATTTCCTACGGCATGAGTTGTATTCATTCATGCACTTTAAAATATTCATGTTCTGAGTTTATAAAGAAATCTCTTACTTTTGTGATCAAAAGCATTGATTTGAATCTCAATTTTGAGGCTGTTCTGTAAATAGTTTTCATAAACAATACACATATCAACTTCTGATCAATCCATATCAATTTCAGACTTAAAATAAAGTACCAATTTAAGCCCCACCCACTTCCGGTTAAACCACGCCTACTTCCTGTTTAGAATACGCCCATTTCCGAGTACAGATATGGATACAGATAATTTAGATGGTTGAACAGATACAGATATAGTGGTGTACTCGCTCATCCCTATTAGACCCTCACTGGGTAGTTGCTTTAACATTTGCAGAACGTAACCGAGGAGAACTTTTCAGCTTGGAGGAAAGTTTGAAATTAGATACCTGAGAGTAACTTTCAGATGAATTTCTATGCAGATGAGAAGTGCTGGCAGCTCAGTGAAAACTGAAATGTAGGGCCTTATTCAGCAATACTGTATCTGCATTCTCAGTTTGCTTCTTTTTGGCTATTTCAGTACATCACTGGTCATTATGGATAGTGGTCATTTGTATCTGTCATATTCTCACACAGGAGAGTGCAGCATATATATATGAAACCCACATGGCATCAACAAATATCGAAGATTAGGCCGAGGCCAGCGTGGAGCCATCTGAGCGAGACAGTTATCTAACAAATGGCCAACATTAACCCTTATATACTCCATCATCAATCTGGCAATTATCTCCCCAGTTGACTGTTATTACATTCTGACTGTCTGCTAAGTTATTTTGTCTTTTTCCCCCCCAGTCCACAGCCGTGTGGAGTCATTCATGTGAGAAATTGTATTGCGTGCCTCTTGCTAAAAGAATCATTTGATGTGTCAAGTCTCCAGCTAGGTTGGACTAAATGATTATTAATCCACATGCTGCCTATTTTCTGTCTTCATTTATGTATGAATTCTCCTGAGTGGGACTTCCTAAGGGGAACCATTATTAGCATTAGTGGGAGGTATAGGCTTCTACCTTTCTGCGTGAATAATTCCTCTCACTGTATCAGTTGAATCTTCTCTGGAATAAGCATATCATGGGCCTTATTATCAGGAAATACAGTATTCCAAGTGCTGCTGCAGAAATCTACAGTCTGATAGATGTCAATTTGTAGACCTCGGCAGCTAAAAATATACAGTGTGCACTTTCTTTCAAGTCTAAAATTAGGAAAGCCTTTAACCCCACAGCAAAGAAACATGAAAAAGATCTGGTATTTCTTCCTCTAAATCTAGAGATATCAAGTCTCCTGTTGTGCTCAGATTTGCAGAACATGGGCCCTAAGTGGACTAAAGCACTGACACTATGAGCAGAGGATTCCTTGTTCAAATCCCGGTCACGATGATGACTATTAAAAGCTGGGGCCTGAGAGAGCAATATTGGCTGTGCTCTCTCTGAATGGGTAGCTCCCCATCACATCCCGTCCACTGGCGCAGGTGTCTGTTAGCTGATGTATCAGAGCTGAGCTTTCCTCCGAGCGCATTGGCTGCCCAGTGATGATGTATTAGCGGCAGATGGAAAAGAGGCGGAGCCTGGCTTCCCATGCATTGGAAGAGGCTTGTGCTAGTCTTCATCCTCCTGGAGTGATTGGGAGAGTCCTGGTGGATGGATGAGTGGAATGGCTATCATTACATTGGGTCAAGAATTAAGATTTGCATACTATGTTGAGTCAGGACAAGAAATCTCAATATGAACTCAACAATTTCTCATCCAGGACTAAAAGCCTTTTCGGTTTTAATGCTGTGAATATCTATCCATCCATCCATTATCACATCCACTCAATCCTTATTAGGGTCGCGGTTAGTTCCCTACCCCCTCACTGGGCGCAGGGCAGGGCATTACACAATTCAACTAAGCCCAGGACAGGGCGCCAGTCCATCGCTGGGTGCGCACGCACACAGACAATTTAGAGTACCCAATTCACCTGACCTCCATGTTTTTTTTGGACTGTGGAAGGAAACCGGAGACCCCGGAGGAAACCCACGCAGACACGGGGAGAACATGGAAACTCTGCTCAGATGGGGACTCGAACCCAAGACCTCAGCGCTGAGAGGCGAACGTGCTAACCACTAAGCCACCAAGGTTACCAAGTATAATATAAATATAATTGTTTAACTGGGTTCCCTTTATCTTCTTTTAGGACTTGTGTGAAAATCTGATGTTGTTTTAGGTCATATTTTTGCAGAAATATAGAACATTCTAAAGGGTTCACAAACTTTCAAGCACCCCTGTAAGTGCAATAGATGGAAACATTACCTAATTTGTTTGTTGAAATGTTGTAAATATGCATAACATTTGTGAAATGTTTGGATGGAAACCCAGCCTATGAATGCTTGATTTGGGAATTTAAATGTCCATGAAACTAATCGTCTCAATAATATTGTTGGCTAGCAAAACAAATGGTGTTGTTCAAATTCCATTAAATGATATATTTATTGGTCACCAAGAAAACGAGACTGATATTGAGCTTTTAGGATCAACCACTCAACATTGAGTTTCAGATTCTTCCTTCTGGATGTCAATTTAGGCTCCCAATGCTGATACCAGATGGAAGAAGGCTGTCATATTGAAGGCCATAGGTCTATTACATTTGTGATTGAATTTTTTGGACAATTTTTGCTATATTTGATGCAGGGGTGGCACAATGGCATGGTGCATGTTTGCCTCTCAGCGCTGAGGTCTTGGGTTCGAGTCCACATCTGAGCGGAGTTTCCATGTTCTCCCCGTGTCTGCGTGGGTTTCCTCCAGGGTCTCCGGTTTCCTCCCACAGTCCAAAAACATGGAGGTCAGGTAAATTGGGTATGAATGAACGAATGAACGTTACACTTATATAGCGCCTTTCTCAAACCCAAGGACGCTTTACAATCAACACACTCCATTTACACACACTCAATCACACACACCGGTGAGAAGCGGCAGCCAACCGCACACAGCGTACTCTCAACCGGAAGTGACCGTCCACCTGGAGGACTGCATCGAGCACTAGGGAGATCACCCAGGACAGAGTGCCAACCATATCTGGGCATACATACATACACACACAGATATACACATTCATACACACACACACACACCAGGGTAATTTTAGAGTAGCCAATTCACCTGATCTCCATGTTTTTGGACTGTGAGAGGAAACCGGAGACCCTGGAGGAAACCAACGCAGACACGGGGAGCAACCACTAAGCCACTCTAAAATTGTCTGTAGGTGTGTGTGTGTGTGTGTGTGTGTGTGTGTGTGTCACCCAGCAATGGACTGGCGCCTTGTCCTGGGCTTAGTTGAATAGTGTAATGCCCTGCCCTGCACCCAGTGAGGGGGTAGGGGACTAACTGCGACCCTGATAAGGATTAAGCGGGTAAGATAATGGATGGATGGATGGATGGACAATTTTTGCTATACAGTATTTGATGCAGGGGTGGCACAATGGCTTGGTGCATGTTGACCTGTCAGAGCTGGGGTCTTGGGTTTGACTCCTCTACAAGGGTTTCCTCCAGAGTCTCAGGTTTCCTCTCACAGTCCAAATACATGGAGATCATTTGAATTGGTTACGTTAAATTGTATTGATGTGAGTGTGTATGCCCAGCGATGGATTGGCACCCTGTCCTGGCTACGGTTAAATTAGCATAAAGCACTGCACCTCTTCACTGGAACCCTGAACAATTTTAGGAGAATCTGCATAAAGAGTTATTTTTTCCTCATGAACAGCTAAATCTGAAATGACAAGCACAGCTCTGTACATTACTGGGTAATTAGCTTCAGGCTAGTATTAGTAATCTAATAGCAGTCAACCTGTTGTCTAAAACCCCGCCTTTGTTATTCGTGTGCCCTCATCAGGAGAGAGAGATGGAGCAGCTACAGAGGATGATGAAATATTCATGTGTGTCTTAAATTATGGGTGAGCAAAGATTGTACACAGTGATAATCTATCAGATAATCACAGGGGTGGGATTGCGGAACAGAGAGACAAGTTTGTTTTTGGAGAAGACAATAACAGAGTTTCTCCTGAATAAGGTGGAGGAAAAGTTTCCCAGTAGACTGAGCTGAACTGAAATAGAGAGGACACATCAATTATTGATGTCATTTATCAGACTGGTAATAAGCCATTGAAAAGCTGAGATGCTATCAATGCGCTCCAATTGATTTGGGCTGGATTTATTTTAGACCATACTTCAAAGTACAGCTGGGACGTAAAAGAGTCCAAAGGAAACGTCTACATAGTAAAATGTTCCTCAGTGAACAGAGGCTAACAAAGTATACAGAGAAACAGACGGACTACAGTCTGTAATTGTAGAACTACAAAGTGCACCTGTATGCTCAGTGAACAACGAATCTATTAACATTGTTACAAGCCTTGGTCATAATATTTCCCATTTCTTACTGAACGTCCTCCTGACCCCTCCCTCTCTCTCTCTTTCACTCAAATAAGCTGATGTCATGATATTCAGAACCAATCAAAACCACTCACTGATGTGACTTCAAATGTGTAATGTTAGTGGTTGTCTAATTGGGAACATTAGAACATTCCAGAAACATTATTTCCCAGCTAACACAAGAACGTTGCAAGAACATTGCGAGAAAGTTCCATTTAGGTTATGTGAACGTTATGGTGGGGAGTTCTTGCTTGGTTATCAGAACGTTAGGGGTGAACATTAGGCTAGAACGTTCTTTGAACATTCCCTTAATGTTATTATTATTATACACCCGGTCAGGTGACAGGGAACATTTGTTCATTGTTAGGCTAATGTTAGGTTGGAACGTTTTATCTAGGTTTGTTCAAACTTTAGTCCAAACCTTCAAAGAACGTTCCAGGAATGTTGTCATTTAACAGAACCATGCAAGAACGATACCAGAACGTTAGTTTAATGTTCTGTGTTACATGGGTGTAAACTAACGTTCTGGTATCGTTCTTGCATGGTTCTGTTAAATGACAACATTCCTGGAACATTCTTTGAAGGTTTTGACTAAAGTTTGAACAAACCTAGATATAACGTTCCAACCTAACGTTAGCCTAACGATGAATGAATGTTCAATGTTTGTCACCTGACCTGGTGTATAATAATAATAACATTAAGGGAATGTTCAAAGAACGTTCTAGCCTAATGTTCACACCTAACGTTCTGATAACCAAGCAAGAACTCCACACCATAACGTTCGCATAACCTAAATGGAACTTTCTTGCAATGTTCTTGTGTTAGCTGGATTCCTGGAACTTTTTATTTATTTATTTTTAGGTATTTTTCCCTCAATGAAGTGGAAGCCAATCCCATCCAGCTCTCCCACTTGTAATGTCCATGACTCTAGGAGGGTGAAGACTAGCACAGGCCTAGCAGCCAATGTGCTCGGAGGAAAGAGTAGGATATGATACATCAGCTAACAGATACCTGAGCCAGTAGTAGTGATAAGAAGATGGTACTATCAACCCAATGGCAAGCAGCATGAATCTCAGCATGAGATTCAAACTCACGATCCTCTGATCATAATGTCAGCACTTTAGGCTACTACTCTGGGCCTGGAACCTTTTTAAAATTATGCTCAGTGTTCTTATAACATTCCCTGTTAGCTGTGACCCATCCAAACCATCTGGCATTGTTCTTTATACAGACTTTTTTAGGAGTCTGTGAAACTAGTGAACTCTTTGATTTTGTAAAGTTATAAGTCTTGGTAAGGTGGAGCAATTACTGTTTTGTTTTATTACCTTTCCTCCCTACCTAAATTTAGGATAATTTGTAAATGTAGGTTTCTGTATTTTCAAGCCTTTACTGGTTTTGTTTATTATTTTGTTGTATGTTCATTTCTGAAGTAATGTTCCAAATTCAGCATTTAACATCTTGCTATTGAAGTTTTGGGCCCAGTTTCATTTTCTGCTGAGACCAGGTTGTAGCAAAATCGGGGGCTCGTCCGGGATTCAAACCCTAGCATGTCCAAACTTTGTATACAGCTCTGCATGGGTAGCACAAATGTTCATGTCCATGGTCAAAATCTATAAGCAAAACTATGAAAATTTGAAAAAATATATGGCTCTTGTTTATCAACCTGTTCTCAAGTAAACTTATTCAAAGAATAACTGATTATGTTTTTGCTGGTGCAAGCATATGGTATTTTCTGCTGCTTTATATTTTCATCTACATATGACAGTTCTCCATTGCCTCTTTGCCAGCATTCAGTCTTGTAAAAAAGGTTTTTAACACAGTAGCACCTGCACAGTGCTGGATCTGAGTGAACAGATAATGGATTGCAAGTCAGCTGCCAATATCAGATTAGAGTCTGAATGAATCTCGGCCTGCCAGCGTCGAGCCTGGGTGAGCTCCTGCCGCATGGCTGGTGTTGAGGAACGAAGCGGTACGCTGCAGCAATGCTGCTTCATTGTGAGAAAGCGGCTCCTTGGCTCACGCATTTTGGCTTAGTGTCAAACCATTCTTCCCTTTGAGTTTTACTCAAGCAAAGATGTTCCCTTACTTGCAGTAGTCGGTGAGATAAGACCAAAGTAACTAGAATTTCAAACATATAAATAGAAAATAAAGCCAGATATCAGGAGTAGATATTAAGGCAATCAGGGATGATTAGTGCTGTTGGTCTTCGTCAAATTTTTGGAGGGAAATCATTTTAGACATTAACCCTTTAACATCCTCGCCATGAAAGAAGAAGAATTATTTTTATTTTTGGTTGGGATGGGTGGGGGGGCAATAATAATAACAGACCCCACAGTTTTTTTTGTACATAAACTACAAACACAAAAACTACAATACAATTCTACTTTTGTTCACTTCTTAAACACCACACTCATCTGTGTGGTGGTGCAACAGCAATAATGTTTTTTTTTTAGCATTTTTTGAGCATTTTATTCAGTTTAGTCCTTGTGGTTTGGCTACAAACCTGCTGGTTTACATTCAGACAAGAAAATGTGCATTTCTGTAGCGAATGTTTTTTAGCTTAACATCACTCTACCAATTGGTAGAGATGGCACAATCACACTGTGTTGAGTTCAACTCCTGCAAGAAGATATAGTGACTTAAATGCTCTCTACCAAATGGTTAAGCAGAACGTTAAAGAATAGAGCAAGGCATGTATAGATTTTGCATTTAAATACAGACAAATGTTAAATCAATGCTTCAGTCTGCAACATACATAGTAATTTCCCTGTACTTAGAAAAGAGAAAAGCCATCAGCTCTACATCAAAAGTTATTGGCCATAGTAGGATATCTTTGTACTTTTAATGTGATCCATATATTTCAGAGCTATTGATCTGTACATAAATGTCTGAGATATATTGCCCTTGCTCTTTAGCTACCCATTGGATTTTATCATATGTGGGTTTTGAGTCAACAGACTTTTATTCTTCACTATATGCCAAAAGTATTTGAGACACCCTCAAATTATTTGTTTCTTCTGAATTCAAGGCTATTATATCTCAGGCTTTTGTTGGAGTAAATGTCTCTAATGTCCATGGAAGTCCTTCTGCTAGATTTTGGTGATTGATTGATGGAGCAGCAAATGATGTATTTAATGCGGGGGCTAGTTTCTGATGCAACCGTTCTTGCATGGCCTCACATGAATGGGAGCAGGTGGCCTGAATGTCAACATGTTTTTGAGTCCAGGAATAGATGGAATTTTGCCAGGTCAGTAAAAAACACAGCTAGACAGAAACCTGACCAACAGCCCTTAGGAACCTCCTTATTCAGAGAATTATGTGATCACAGGAAAGGTGTGTACCCTTCCGCTAAGGAGTCTGTATAAAGGTGTATAAAGGAGTTGGAAATTACTGGAGATTAGTATTGGATCCAAATAAATTGAACCAACTCTTCTCTCTCTTGGCCTTGACAGACTGCCTTATTTCAGAAGTGATGTGTTAAATTTTCTTGATATTGTAACTATAAAAGGTGTCAAAAGTATTGACATTCATGACTCAGGTAGAAGTATAGATTCTAGGGTTTAAAAAGACTTTTATAGAAGCTGAAGTATCAACTTAAGCTTTTTACTCAAGTAAAAGTACAAAAGTTCTGGTTTCAAAACTACTTAAAGTATAAAAGTAAAAGTCATGTAAGGAAAACTAATGCCAAAACCACCGGGGCATATAGTGTAATACCCCACCCCCAAAATACATTTTTTTCTAAAAGCCATACTGACTATAATGTTATATTAAAATTGTAATGTTGAATTTTTTTGGGATGTACTGGCTACCTGTTTCAGCTGCATATATGTGCATACCTGTCAAGTTTTGGATTTAAAAATAAGGGAAATTTTCTGCCACGTGTTTTGAGCCGTCCCACCAGCCCAACTGAGGTTCAGTATCCCTTACATTTTCAGACAGATTTACAAGAAATCTAAAATAACCACCTGTGAACCACTTACAATGAGATGATCAGAATCTAAAAGGCCGAGCTTTGTTGACACTGACATGCTGTGGACATTCCTACATATGTAAGTCTTATAATACAGCCTAAATGAAAACACAAAAGCGAACTGAAGCACATTTATTTATTTGACATATTTTCAGCATATATACACTTTACTTGTCTTTAAGTGAAACATATTTTATTTAAATTACACATTTTCATAATTCATTTCAGTTTCATTATTTCATTTCAATTACATATTTTTGTGTGAGTTCGGGAACATCTCAGCTACACACTTGTTGAAGTCATCACAGAAGGTGAAGGCAACGTTGTTTTTGGCACACAGCTTTGCCATTTCAACCTCCGCATTTATGACCTGGTCTGTCTCTGTGGTTTTGCTGGTCACAAATGTGAACATCACCTGCGCATGTTTCTGTGTTTCTAGCCGGCGCTTGTGCTTAGCGGATTTTTCATGCAGGCTGACATCACTCCTTCCCCACTAAACTAACTGCACTAAACTCGCAGTTACAAACCTTACAGAATGCATAACTCCCCATCCTGCTCCTCTTTAG
>BRDA01009658.1:11114-22993 GCA_036984385.1 Crenuchus spilurus
AGAAGGGGGGATGCCACACACTGGTAAAAATGGCCTTGTCCCAACTTTTTTGGGATTTGTTGAAGCCATGAAATTTTGAAACAACATATTTTTCCTTTAAAATGATACATTCTCTCAGTTTAAACTTTGGATCTGTGATTTGTGTTCTGTTCTGAATAAAATATTAGATGTTGGCACCTCCACATCATTGCATTCAGTTTTTATTCACAATTTGTTTAGTGTCCCAACTTTTTTGGAATCCAGTTTGTAGTTTCACCTTCTGCTCTCGTTCAACACCAGCTCCTGACCTGAAAAAGTGATGTTTCATTTCATAATGTCTCTGAACATTATACTCCTTCATTACAGCAATTGTTTCCTGACAAATTAAACACACATACTTCCCTCTGAACTCGGAGAACAAATATTCATTTTCCCAATCTGCCTGAAATCTTCTGTATTCTGTCTATTTTTTGTTTCTCTGTAGCCGCCATGTCTACTCAAAAGCTCAGGAACAGTAATGTAGGTGTAACATCGTTAATGTTTTGTGTTAGAGGGGGAAGGGGGGAGAGAGCGTTTTAGGTTGGTTTTACGTACGGTAATTGTGACACCCAGCATTCAAAGTAGGAATTTCATTTTTATTTTTATTTTTTTACAACCTTATTAATATCGGGCCAACTTTCATTTTATTTCTACGATACATTGCGGGCCATTTCAAAAATGGTCTGCGGGGCAGACTTTGGACATGCCTGGCCTAGTGTGTGTGTTTCACTTCACAGATGGGTTAAAATTCCAGAGGTCAAATTCCGATGTGTGCAAAATCACTTTGGTACAAAGTTGAATCTAATCTAATTTGTTGAAGTTATTCCAACATTGTTATTGAAAGTATAACATTATTTTGCCACAATTACTTTATTCCTCTGTTTTATTTACAAGGTTAACTCCTGCTGTACTAATGCAAGTATTTCTGCAGTGTAGTAGACTGATATAAATGTAACCATTTTCATTTGTCTTCTTTATGGATTATATTTATTACTTAAATTTCCAGTTCAATCAGTCACAGTTAATTAATTGATGTACAACTCAGAGCTCCTTGCTGTGGCTTATGAAGAGTAATAATGAATGTTTGGAGAGGTTTGTTAAAAGAGTCAGCAGTAGTGAGGGTTGACCGCTACATGTGTGAGTGAGTGATTGAGGGAGGGCTGGTGAGGAATGCGGGGGCGAGGAGAGCGAACCTTTCCTTTCTTCCATCATCATGAGTGTCCCTCTTTCTCTTCTTCCATTCCTCCCTCTCAGCTGCTACACACAATCTTAGTAGACGAGCCTGAAGTCCTTGCTTATAATTCTTCTTTTATAAATACCAGTCTTCATTTAAAAAAAAAAAAACATTTTTAAAGTAAGTGTTTTTAAAGTTAATTTACATAATTGTCCACTTACACCAGATATAGTCAAAGTATGGTTGAACTCAAAATTTTCTTTAGATTTTCTTTTTTCATGTTTTTCACTTTTTCATGTGAAATGCCAGCCAGACGTTTTATATTGCAATTTTTTATGATCAGTGGACCAAAACAAATACTTAATTTTTTACACTGACTTTCATGAAAAGGCTTTTTTTCTTCTCCAATAAAGTTACTATTTGAGTTGCAAGGACAGCAATAATAAAATAAAATCCAGTAGACACAAAGTGTTTCTGTAAATATCAAAAACTTCATTCAAGCTGTTCGAATTCTTTAATTATTCTATAATTAAAGACTCACAGAGTAGTCAGTGTGGTTTAGGATACGTTATGTTTTACTGTGAACTTTCAGAAATAAAGGCCCTTATGACGGCGTAAGGGCTAGTAGAAGACTGATTAAAAGCAGGTAGGCTGTTTAGGTGATTATGATGTCTAGTTCTAGTGTTTTAGCAATGTTAGCCTCACAGCTTCAGTTCTAAACTAAAGAAACATGTAGACTCTGTGCTGATTGTTCGATTACATATAATTTTAGTGGATGAATTAAATTAAATTTTTCTTTGGACCATTCCATCACTACTTCTGTTGTTCATTTAAAAAAAAAAAATTTGTGAAAAACATGCTTTATTCTGACACTGTTAATGGTGTGTTCTATATCAAATGATTATTTTTTTATATTATTACTATTTATAATATAATGTATATAAAAATATATTTTTTTCTCTCACAGCACTGGATTGATGTCACGAAAAGCATTAAAAAGCAAGTCAAAAGTAAGTCACTGTTACTCAAGCAATTTTTCAACATTGCTCTTCTTTATCTGTATAGCTATCTGTCTAGCTATCCTTTGAATCCAGGTCAAGATGAATGTTTTTCTGACTAACCTAGAGTTTGATGATGTATGTTTTACAATATATATTCTCTTCTTATTTTGTTCACCAGTCGGACCTCCATATTGCCTCCACATGCGTGTTAAGTTCTATTCCTCAGAGCCCAACAACCTACATGAGGAGTTAACAAGGTTCATTTTTGCTTGACTTCGTTATAGTTAAAATGTGGTTTTAAGGGCAGCATTTTTAGAAACTAATCGCATACCTCTCTCCTTTTTGCAGATATCTTTTTGTACTGCAGCTGAAGCAGGACGTCCTCAGTGGCAAGTAAGTAAAATTTTCTGAATAGCATATATCTTTGTAATGTGCCAAATGCTGCACCCATCTTTTGCTGCATAGCCATTTTTTGAATAGCTTGAATTCCATGCATGTAGGCTTGTTTGTATTGGTATTCCCTTATCACATCCACTATAGTTCCATACACACATTGATGCTATCAATAAGTCTAGCTGATGAGAGGTTTGGGTGTATTGTTAAATCAGAATGGATGTATTTACATTACATTAACTAAATTGCTTGAGTGTTTGTATCAGTTCTATATAAAAGGTGTTGACATCATTAATGTTGTTCTGTGGAAGCTTAGGAAATCTCAAACCTGCAGATTAATTCTCTGGCTTGTTAATTTAGCCATAATTACTGGACAAATATCTCCCCTCAATCATTTTAAGGACTAGTCCAACATATTAATTATGCTCAGATGAACAGGTGTTCTGTTCATTACATGGAGACCAGTTGCAGATACTGTCTTTAGTAAATGATGACATGATAAAGATTCAGTGCATAGAGGTGTGAATCTTCACTGATCTCACGATTTGATTACGATTATCATGTCAATGATTCGATTAGATTCGATATCGCGATGCATCACGATGCGGGTCATGAATTTTCTGTATGATTTTATCACGATAAATTTTTCTATATTGATCAATCTTGATAATTATCGCGATAAATTTTCTAACCCTGTCAGTTTTGAAATAACATCAAAAACATAATAAAAACATCAGACTAAATACATGAAATATTACTATTTAAAATATTAAAATGTTTATTGCCAGAACATAATATACAGGAACATAGAATGCAAATAACTCAAATACAGAATTAAAGATTTCACTGGAACTAAACTTGGTAAATTTGCATTTTGATTCCCCTGCCCAGAAGAGGTAAAAATGTCTAAATTTTTTAAATAACAAAATACACTACTCTATGTGTCTTGCAGAGAAGTAGAAAATATCACAATGTGACACAAAAATAATATTCACAAGATAAAAAAAATATTCCTACTCTAAAGTTTTAAACCTTTAGAACTGTTAATGTACTGTAATGAACATATTAGCAAGCCTTTGACCTCTGACGTATTTCCTGTTGTGAGAAACTGAGCGCGCAGTGATTCGTGCAGCTGTGCAAAGATGGATATTGTCTCTCAGCTCGAGGTGTCGTTGTTTGCTTGGTTCTCTGCTCACCTCACAGCTGTTTCTGCTCGTTTGCTTGTTTAACCTCGTTTTGGCTCTCATATGCAGTTTGGTGTTCAGTCTTAATAGTGAGCTGTGGCGCTGGCTAACTCGCTGTCAATCTGCTTAGACGTGAAATGGAAACAAACCTTATTGTGCTTCCCAGTCAGCTCATAGAATCATAGTGTCCATATTTTGGCTTTTAAAACATTTTGGTGCGTTTTTAATTTCAACCTTGCGGCCTAACTCCACCACTTTTGCTATTACGTATGCAATGAATGACATCATGTTATAATCGATTATGGTCTGTAACTGCATCGATGCTGACTTACTGACGCCCGCATCTCGATTAAATGATTAATTTCAAAACCTCTAGTCTGCATAGATTGAAAAATGCTGGGAAATTCATTTAAAAAGCTTGAAATTTCTTCTAATAACATGTTAAGATATGTATATCAAATTTTAAACACTGAGGTCACTGCTCACGTAGATGGTGATTGCTAACTGTTATATCCCATAATGTACAGTGAAAATTTGTAAATGTAGTGCTGCCTAATGATTAAAGTATGTATATTTCTATAGTTTATTTTGACTAATTGCAACTAAAACATGATCAAATTTTAGATTTTATACTTTTACTAAAAAGCAGTGCAAAGTCTCACAACTGGATGCAGCTGCACTACATTGTGTATTTCTGAACATTCAATAATGCAATAACATTATTTTCATTAAATCTTGTTGTCTTTACTACATCATAATTCACCAAAACATCAAACTGGCCATACCATACATTTTAATACATCTATTTACTTTTATCTTTAATAATTTCTTTCGCATGCAAAATAAAACAAAAGCAAAATATTTAGTTTATATTAGCTTGTTATTAAAAACTGACCGTCCTACTGACAGCCCTATCTAGATATTATTTTAACATATAAACCAATAATCAGAGTTTTAACAAAGCTAGTGCATATCTAAAAATGTGAATATCATGAATGTCATTTGTGTGCATAATTTAATTAAAAAAGGTGAACAGTCACATATTTTATATTCATTACTGGTAAATTTACATTTCAAACATTTTTTATTAATGTTGATACTGTTTGAATAGTAATTTACTTAAACTCCAAATGAAATATTCAAATCATTTGGTATTCTGGATTTCTGATTTTAATGAGCTATAAAGCAAAATGATATAAAAATAAAATAGTGCTGTTAACACATTCTGTTTGTCCCAGCGAGTCATCTGTAGTTCATGTTGCGACTTGAAGGCACGTGGCATCATTCAGAGTAGAGGAGTAAAAGCTGCTTTATACTTTCAGCATCAAGTGCTGCACAAATGATGACATAAGGCTCGTGTGTTTGCCTTTCTAAAATAACCTTTATTGATATTTTTACTCTACAGTGGAACCTTGACTTACGAGTTTAATTGGTTCTGTGATGGAACTCTTCACTCAATTTGCACGTATATCAATTTAAATTTCAACATTTAAAATGAATTAAAATGATATTAATTCGTTCCAACCCCACAAAAACACACAGTGAAATAAGAAAAATGTACTTTATAAATAAAAAATAATGCATAAAAACAATAATATTGCGTAATAAAAGAGAATATAATGAAAAACTGGTTTATTAAGTGTATTTACATTAAAGATCAGACGATCTTCAGTGATGTTTGTTTTTTTTTGCCACACTTTCCTCACTTTCACTTGCGGAGTGTTTCAGTAAAATCCAAAGGGCTTTGTTTCTTCCTCCATTTCAAAATGTTTAGAAAACGAGTGAGACACATTTGTTCACACAGCAACATGGCACCACCTCTTCTTCTCTGCAGTGTTAGCAGTTATCACTGCACTCATGCTTGTTAGTGACTCCTAGTGGCGGGTAGTGGAATTGTTTGTGATTAACTATGACATTATTGAGATTAATCACAATAAATTTTTTATCGTTTGACAGACAGACATAATTTTCTATAATTTCTTTATTTATTTTTAAATTTTTTTATGTTTTTTGTATATTTGGTCTATGTGCTTGTCTGGTGGCTTATGTGATGCAATCTTGGGTAGAAATATTTCCCCTGGTGGGTCAATAAATCAAATCAAATGTGGCCAAAATGTTTATAAATGGGTATGTCCCATTAGACTTTTATGTATAACTGTAGGAAAGAGTGGGGTATGTATGTGTGTATGTATTGTATGTATTTGTGTGTTTTGATGCTAAGAAAACTGTCCTCATTGACCCCAGGTTAGAGTGTCCCTTTGATACAGCAGTGGAGCTGGCAGCCTTCTCTTTGCAGGGTAAGTTAATGCACCGTCATTCTGTTTGTGCTGTGTACTGTGTTAACATGTACTTTATGATGTGAAAAGGTGAAGCTGATCCTACGCCAGCATTTATACTCTGAAATATGATCTGTGGAGTTTTGGAAACTATTTGAGACCCCAGATGCCTTCTGTACTATGTAAGAGCACAGTCTCAGTCTGTAGAAGTTCTGTATTAGCAGCTCCAAAACTCCCTTCAGCCCTGTTCGCTTCTTTTTGCTATTTTATGGAGGGATTTATACAAAAAAAATCACTCAAGGGAGCATATTGCTCATTTGTCAATTCCACTAATCCACAATTGTGTCTTTGTCTGGATTACCCACTGAGTAAAGGCAGTAGGTCTCCACTGGGGAATGTCTTTAATAATGTATGGTTCAACAGCCATACTGCTGCGTATTTTCTTACAGCTGATATTACAAATGGAAGACGTTTTACCCTCTTACAGACTCTGTTTGACTCTCTGTCTCTTACTTCTCTCATTCTTTCTCTTTCTCCCTCTCCATCTGCACTTTCTAGCTCGTTCTGTGGGGTAAATGCCAGCTCATTAGCCTGGCCTTAGAGGAAGGGCCCCTTAATCCAGCACCCACCTCCCTCTGTGTTCTCACACAAATCATTCTGCACCCACAGGGCTGACAAATTCACACACTGTGCTCTGTTCATCTAAGTTTTTAGTTCACTGTAAATTCAGCTATTTAGGCTTGGAACACTTTTAGTTACACTTTTTAAACTTTTTGGTCTGATTGCATTAGAAAGGTTTACTGCAGCATTAAACAGAGAGTTTAAATCTAAATATTGTAATTATTTAAAAAATAGTCACATTTTCATTATAAAATGTGGCAGCAGTTAAGCTAATATTGGGTTCAAGCCACAAGCTGTTGGATGTACAGTCTATAGTGTGTGTATTGTACAAATTATATATATATATATATATGTCTACAGTAAAAAAAAAAATGTGTAACCCATCAGAAGTTATGTAATGCACATCTTAGGCCTTCACTTGACATTTACTGCTCTTCATCACAATAATTAGATTATAGAGCAAATGTGATTGTTTTTGACTAACTGATGTAGTGCTAGAATTTGTAGTGTCCTGCTAGAATTTAGATTTTGAAGTGTAGTATCACAATACTCAAACCCAAGTTAATACTCTAGGCATAAACCAAAAACTCTCATATTGTCTTTAACACAATGTTTATTTAAAACAAAGCACACACCTCTACTTTTTTAAAGCTGTGTGTGTTTAAAATGTAATTCCTGTACTTTTTATTTTTCTTGTATTGTAATTGTATTGAAAAGTTTCGATACTTTCTACACGTGGTGCAAATCTAACTGGATGCATTAGAGCTTTGTGCCAAACATCTATTTCAGCTTTTTAGTAGTCTGTCTTTGTCTGCTTCTGCATTTGCAGGGAAAAACTGGGTCAAATTCTTAGATTTTAGAATAAAAGTCCCTCCATTTATTTATCTACATGCCTTGTACGGTATGTTGATGTTTAATGTCTGTGCTGATAATAAGAGATTTCTTTATCCTGGTTTTGGTCTGGGATCTTCACATCTTGTATTGATGGCTGCTGTCCAGGACAGTCTGATCATTTCAGGTGTGATGAGAAGGGAAATCCCAAAACTGCTGAACACCAGCCCTCCAGGACCATATTTGAACAACCATGTCTTTCTTTTATTTTAAGGAAATTGAAACTAAAACCTACAAATGCCCATGAGATTCTCCAAACATAACTTTTAGGTGCTTGAGAGTATCCACTATTTTTATGCACTGTTGACATTCGCTCAAAGCAGCTTCACAAGGAGCCACCTGGTATACGTTTCTAACCAGCTTACAAAGATACAAATATGCTGCCACCTTGTTGGCTGCTGAATCAATTAGTAGTGTCTAGCAAACTATTTTTAAGCACACTTGTAGTTGTCTAAACGTTTAGACACTTAAGCATTAAAATGGCTTAATTTGGGCCTTGCTGCTCATATGCATCATTTCTTCCTTTACTGAAGACTCCATTATTAACCTTTGCGCTCTTTGACCCCTTCAGCCGAGCTGGGGGACTGTGACCCTGCTGAACACGGCCTTGACCTTGTGTCGGAGTTCCGCTTCGTGCCGGAGCAGACGGAGGAGATGGAGGTGGCTGTCTACAACGCTTGGAAAGAGTGCAGGTGTGTGTGGCGGAGTTCGTCCTGTAAAACGGATCCACTCTCTCCGCACGGATTAAGTCAGGGCTTCAGGAGAGGAAATGGAAAGCAGGGGCCGGGGTCATAAATAGGCTATCACCTGGAATTATGCTTCCCTGCATACAGTTAACCCTGAAAGATTGGTGTAAGAGTTATGAGCGCTCATTCCAAACACAAAGGTCTGTAATCTACAACACACGTGCTGCTACTGGAAAGGCTCTGTGTGATCAGATAAGATCAGAATCAGCACATTTTTTGCTTCAGATATGCAAAGAAAAAGACATTTTTTTTATTTTGACAGATGTTTTAAATGTGAGGTAAATAATTTGGCTAAGTGTACAGACATTGTATTTCTATGCTCGTATAAATGTTATTTGTCTTGAACGTTTGCCTGATGGTTTAGTAAAAATGTGCTAAAAAACCCTGTTTGTAAAAAGAAATCTATCTTTATCTGTAAAGAAGTTGAAATTGGTCATAATTTCGGACGTGTACTCTTGTTTGTATTGTTGTATGGACCATTTCAGTGAGAAAAACAAAGCTACTGCGCATGTCTGTTCTTTTGGTGCTTCTGTTGGCGCCATTTTTAAATAGCCAGCCGTCATATGAGCGCGTAATTCATGAGCAAACATGTTATAGTCAGAAATGAGTAATAGATGATCTTCCTAATCCTTTAGTTTTTTTTCCTCTGATTTAAAACGCTTGCCTGTGGTGACTGGTGTGTATCACTACCTTGTTCACACCAGCGTGGCAGTGAAAGCTTATCACAGTTTTGGATGCATACAATGACTTTCTCAGTGGACCAGTTTCTAATGTTTGTTGCTATATTAGAGAGGGTCTCAGTATTGTGTATGGTGTATGGTCAAACGCTGTGTAAAACATACTCTGCGTGGTTTGTAGCTAAGACGGAGGGAGAAGTTGTGAGCGGATAGTACGTGCTTGGCAGGGCAAGTTAGCTAGCATGTTTTCACATTTTTAGGCTACAGTGTGCAGCTCATACTGACCTGATTTAGCCGTGTCTGAGACTCGGGTGAAGTTTGTTGCAGCAGTTCTTGTGTGTAAGGGAAGGCTTAAATGCCCCGTTGGTGACGTCAGAACCATCTATGTGGTTATGTACAGACAAAAAGGTCTGTAAATGCAAACCCTCCTAATTGTTTTGTTTACTGAATATGTTCTTTATGAGCACTGCTGTGCGTTTATTGTTCTTATTGATCCAAAACCAGTGTCAGACATTGACTTCTGTAAACTGAGCATTTTGCTCTTGTCTTTTGGAAATCTGTACTTTTAATTTGTGAAAGCAAGTTTGTCCCCGGCCTAAGGAAACATTCAACAACTGAACAACATGGTCCTAAGTTTAATTTTGGCATCCTGTCAATAAATTACCTAACAAGTCTCACAAATATGAGAAGCGGTTATTAGCTTACGTCCATTTTTTTAAGCGCTATTTATCCAAGAACGGAAGCGTCCTAGTAACAGCTACATCACTTACATCACTCCTAGTAACAGCTACATCACTTACATCACTCCTAGTAACGGCTACGTCACTTACATCACTCCTAGTAACGGCTACGTCACTTACATCACTCCTAGTAACGGCTACGTCACTTACATCACTCCTAGTAACGGCTACGTCACTTACATCACTCCTAGTAACGGCTACGTCGCTTACATCACTCCTAGTAACGGCTACGTCGCTTACATCACTCCTAGTAACGGCTACGTCGCTTACATCACTCCTAGTAACGGCTACGTCGCTTCTACACTTGTGAATATTCATTTGAAATGGTCTATATGCATAGTGTCTGTCTGTATCCATCTCAGTAGGACACTGAAGAGCATGGCGATAGGATGCTTATCGTTATATATACTGTCTGCTACTAAGCTTTGCATGCAGGCTAGTAATTAAAAAATCAGGGTTTTTTTGTTTTTTTTAGAATCAAAACATCACAAAACATATTACTGTGATACTCAAGTGTCATTACTGATATCCAGCAATGAATAGTGAAAAAATCAAACATCTTTAATTTAGAGAATGGTGACATGAAATGCTACATTTGAATAAGATCTTCATCTCAAATACTTCTCGTTACTTAATCAAATCTTTTTAAATCCGTCATCTATGTTCATATGACACAAAGGGTACAAAAATAAGCTTCATAGCAAGATAACATTTGCAAAATGTCTCTGGCTGTCTTTCAGGGGCCAGTCTCCAGCCCAGGCTGAGATAAACTACCTGAACAAGGCGAAGTGGCTGGAGATGTATGGGGTGGACATGCATATGGTCAAGGTAGGCTGTAATCAAGCATTTGGAGTAGTAACTAGAGCATGATGTACAGTTCATGTACAGTAAATGGAGGCTTGAAACTGAAACATCAGATGTGTTTCATATGTCTCTGCTCAATCCACATATATCCAGCAACTTTATATTTCCCTCCAGGCCCGAGACGGAAATGAGTACAGTTTGGGACTGACCCCCACTGGAGTGCTTGTGTTTGAGGGGGAAACTAAGATTGGCCTGTTCTTCTGGTAAGATGAGCTCCATTACATCTTGAAGGTGTGGTATGGGGCCGTTTAAGATTTTATAAACCTATAATAAAATAGCTCTGATCAGTCTGATTAAAAATGCTCCATTGTTTCTCCAGTGTTGTTTTTTGATGCATCATAATGTACCATTCCACAGACTACCGGTCACCAAGTAGCAACAATCGTCACTGTAAACTGCTGGAGTTTGATTTTTTTAAATTGTAGAGAATTTGAACGAGAGATCATTACAGCCTTTGGCACAAAATACAGTCATAATCACTTGATTTATGATCAGTGGTCAACAGCCAGCCTTCTAGAGATCAACCTTCCTATGGGGTTTATTAAGATCTTGTAACACCTGATGTATTCATTCTCTTTAGAAGGTTAGTCCATCACCAAAAATGTAAAGTTAATTTGTTGTTGTTCAGTATACCCAAGGTCACTGTACAGTGCTACAGATAATAAACACAATCAAAAAGAGTCGCATACAAAACTGACATTCTAAATGACAAACTCTGATCTTTTTGTTTCTGTGTACTTCCCAGCGTAGCTTTCTCACACACATCACTGTAAAATGTGAGGTGTGTGTTCTGGGTTAATTTTTCATGTAAACACAAATATTTATAATAATGCTAGGTTGACTGTTCCTTGTACACTTACAGCGTTAGTTCTCTGAAAATCAATTTTCATATGTAAACAAAACCTGTTATTGTAACCCGAAATATCCCTAAATGAATCTAAATCGATTCAGAAATTGAATTGGGGCTTTGTGAATCGGAATTGAATCAATTCAGGAATTCAGTCATGAAATCCAGCCCTAGTTTATACTCTTTGAATATTAATCGGTTACAGTCGGTTCAACACAACCTCACCTTGACGATCGACTCTCTCTCACTCTCTCCATCAAAGGTTGTTAGGAACCTCGCGGTTATGTTTGATGACCAGCTTTCATTCACACATCATGTGTCCTCTGTTGCATGGTCCTGCCGCTTTGCGCTGTATAATATCAGACAAATCAGACCGTTCCTAACGCAACATGCCACTCAGCTCTTTGTACAAGCTGTGGTTATCTCACGCCTCGATTACTGCAACGC
>BRDA01009660.1:2258-23476 GCA_036984385.1 Crenuchus spilurus
TTTAACTATTTGAAAAACAAAGAATCACCTAATACATGTATACACAGATACATAACACAATACAACAGAATTGTTGTACAGTAAAATGATCATTGATTGATAATTTGTAACATTAACTGTAAAATCAGAAAAAGAACAATTTTACTTTCATTAATACACAAAATGTTTCTCCATTTCTCTTTAGGCCAGTAGATGTGTTCTTTGGCAAATTGTATCCACTTCAGTACATGTCTCCATATACATACAGTGGGTCCAGAAAGTTTACACACACCTTGAAATTTTTCACATTTTGTCACCTTATAACCACAAACGTAAATGTATTTTATTGAGATTTTAAATGATAGACCAACACAACGTACCACATAATTGTGAAGTGAATGAAAATGATACATGGTTATTAAAAATTTTAATCAAATAAAAATCTTAAAAGTGTGAAATCAATAAGTATTCAACCCCTGTACTCTGATACCTCTAAACAAAATCCAGTGCAATCAATTACCTTCAGAAGTCACTTAATTAGTTAATGGACTCCAGCTGTGTGTAATTTAGTCTCAGTATAAATACACCTGTTCTGTGAAGGCCTCAGTGGTTTGTTAGAGAACACTATTGAATTGAACTGCAAACCTACCAAGACATGGCCAAGTGTAATAGCATTGCCAAAATCATACTCCTCCCACAAAATCCCCTATGAAGAAGCTACAATAAAATGCTTTTGAGGGTAACATCTACACACCTAGACATTTGACATATGTGGGGTTTTACACCCCACTTACACACAATCCTGTGTGGAGCCTGTTAGAACAGCATAGAAAAACAGGACACAGGACAACAAAAATGTTGCTTTGAACATGTTGCCAGCACCACGTCAAAAACCTGCAAGAAGCAACTTATTTTTCATTTAATTACACAAAAAATATTTTAACTCTGCTGATTTTTTAAAAGTAGGGATTTGAGCATTTAATCTATAGACTAAGACATTTGACCAATCAAAGCTTAAACATTGTTTGTAAATATGAGCTGTGATTATTCAGCTTGTTTTTGCAGTGCAGGTGTCTCTGGTCAGGTTGTCCTAATATAATGTGTGTGTAACACAACTCTGTAAATACACTTGATGTGTTTATAACTCAGCTCTGGGTCAGAGAACATTAAGATGTACAGTGTATTAAGTTCTACCTCTACTCTGAACTACTGATGTCCCCAATGTTATTGTACATCTCATTAATGGTATGTCTGCAAACAGGGGTCAGCAAGTGATGTAAGAGAACATGAGAAGATAATTATACAACAATAACACTAAACTAACACAAAACAATCACATAACAGAATTATCCTTAACAATCCATAACAGTCCCTGCACAACCCGCGGGGGATCCTGGGAAGTGATGTCACTGACGCTGCGTGGCCTTGGTTAAGCCGACACAACAATATTTTTACTTTCTTCTTGCGATTTTACTTCTTGCGGGATAGTGACGCAAATGTAAACAATGAAGAGAAGGGTCGTCGAATGAAAATGCTGGCTATGGTCTTCCACAGTTTTATACTCTGTGCAAACTCACTCATTAAAACAAAATAGCGTTTTTCTTAAAGAGACAGTAACCCTTTATACGGACACTGCAGTAATACACTATGAACTAACACATAAGAAACATTAATTTATCTAGTTTAAATCAAAATATTACAAAAACTGTCTCATGCAATCCAAATATCTTAAACCAATAGTCAAAAAATTTAATTACTGGTAAATACACAAAGATAAAAGGTTTAATAATTTTTAGTAACTGGCCCATACACAACAGAGCTGGACTTCAAGTGTAAAACCAGTAAGTGGGTAGAGCTGAAGAAGGTAGGGCAGTATGTACAGGTGTGGGTCATAAAATTAGACTATCATGAAAACGTTGATTTATTTCAGTGATTACTTTCAAAAAGTGAAACTTGTATATTATATTAATTCATTACACACAGACTGATCTACTTCAAATGTTTATTTCTTTTAATTTTGATTATTATAACTCACTACCATGCTCACTACCATATACACTGTTTTGTTTTGTAAAACCACTCCTTTTTACTTTAATGCTGTGAACAAAAGATTTCATGTTCAGTTTTGCCAATACTGTGTTAACAGTTAAATATGTTAGGTCAAGAAAGATTTATAAAAACAAGTATTTATGTTAAGTGAAGTCAAGAAAGACTTTTTTATTTTTTATTAAAATTATTTTGTTATTTATTTTATTAAAATTAATACATTTTATTTATTATTTTATTTTTTATTATTATTTATTATTTTATTATAAAAAAAATATTATATATATTTAAGATAATTGAAGAGAAACCATCCTTTTTATATATAAAACATGTATTTTTTCAGGAAATAGTTTTTAAGTTCAACTTTAAATGTCAGCAGATACACTGTTGCTGTTAAAAATGCATTTCCAATGAAGCGAGTACAGTAAACCCCCTGTATTTGGTTTTACGACCAGAACCTACCCCGAATAGCGCAAATCCGCGAATACTTGTAACCCCCCCTAAAAGTACTTATAAGTACCTATTTTGATGGTTAAATCCAACCACATGCCTTAAACTATCATCCTTAATACTTCAGAAAGATGTGTAAAGACATAGAAAATAAAGTTTACCTTCGCTCTCTCTATCTCTCTCTCTCTCTCTCACTCTCTGAAAGCTGCTTATACTTCGCCACTTACACTTTGTGCTGGAAGCCTGAGAAGAAGCTGGGCGTTTAGGCAGCATCTTATGGATAAAAGAAAAGCAAAACTAGTCAGGGCTACGGCTCCCGCAAAAGTGGCTGTGTGTTGTGCGGATCAGCCAGTGAGAGCTGGCCTTGTACGGCCATCCGAGCACCAGCCAATAGTGTTCAATGATTTGGAGTATTGGAGCATGTACGTACCCAACTGTTGTACAGTACATATGTTCTACTACAAATATGTGGGTTTTCTGCGAATAACAAGTAGATATGTTCTAGAGAAAATTCTTTTCGTAGAACGACTTGTGTATTTAGGGTTGTTGTGTTGCTGCATGACTCACCTTCTCTTGAGATTCAGTTCATTGACAGATGTCCTGACATTTTCCTTTACAATTCTCTGATATAATTCACAATTCATTGTTCCATCAATGATGACAAGCCGTCCTGACCCAGATACAGCAAAACAGGCCCAAAACTGATACTACCAGCACCATGTTTCACAGATGAGATAAGGTTCTTAAGCTGAATGCAGTGTTTTCCTTTCTCCAAACATATCACTTTTCATTTAAACCAAAAAGTTATATTTTGGTCACATTCGTCCACAAAACATTCATCCCATAGTCTTCTGGCTTGTCCACGTGATCTTTAGCAAACTACAGACGAGCAGTAATGTTCTTTTTGGAGAGCAGTGACTTTCTCCTTACAACCCTGCCATTCACACCATAGTTGTTCAGTGTTCTCCTGATGGTGGACTCATGAACGTTAACATTAGTCAATGTGAGAGAGGCCTTCAGTTGTTTAGAAGTTACCCTGGGGTCCTTTGTGACCTCGCTGACTATTACACGTCTTGCTCTTGGAGTGAACTTTGTTGGTCAACCACTCCTGAGGAGGTAACAGTGGTCTTGAATTTCCTCCATTTGTACACAATCTGTCTGACTCCAAACAGCTGTGGACACTGACAAGGGGGTGTGACAAGATTAACAAGCTGGAGACACAGACTCAGACAGGAAGCATGAGAGACTGAGTGGGAAATGTGATACCCTGTTCTTTAAATAAAACAGGGTGCCCACTCACACCTGATTGTCATTCCATTCATTGAAAACACCTTCAAAATAACTGCTAATCCCAAAGGTTCACATACTTTTGCCTCTCACAAATATGTCATATTGGATCATTTTCAGCAATAAATAAATGAGCAAGTATAATATTTGTGTCTCATTTGTTTAACTGGGTTCTCTTTATCTACTTTTAGGACTTCTGATGATGTTCTAGGTCATATTTATGCAGAAATATAGAAAATTCTAAAGGGTTCACAAACTTTCAAGCAAAACTGTATTATTTGGATGGTGGATCATTCTCAGCACTGCAGTGACACTGATGTTGGGGTGCATGTTAGTCTGTATTGCACTGGTATGGGTGGATCGGGCACAGCACAGCTGTTGGAGTTTTTAAACATTGTGTCCACATGGTCACTTACTATTAGACAGACCTACCTTTTGGTCCACCTTGTAGATGTTAAGTCAGAATCAGCAGCTCATCTGATGCTGCACAGTTTGTGTTGGTTCTCTAGTCATTCTTCAGTGTTCAGAGGATGCTGCCTAGAAGACATGATATTGTTGATTGGTGGACTATTTTTTATCCAGCAGTGACGCTGAGGTGTTTAAAAGCTCAGTTGTGCCTGACCCACTTACACCCAAATATGTGGTGGGTCCTGACCTTTGAAGAACAGCTACAAGAAAGATAGATAGATAGATAGACAGATAGACAGATAGACAGACAGACAGACAGACAGACAGACAGACAGATAGATACTTTATGAATGTTAAGCTGTGAATCACTGACATAATGATGACAAAAAAGTCAATTCAGTGCATTTCAGTTTTTCATCTAAATTTAACTGAAAGTGCTCATAACATCATACCAGAAAAAGATAATTTGGTCACGTTTGGGATGGTTTGTCAACATTTTTTAGTTTAGGTTACATGATAATGAAGGACCACTGCTAGAGATACATCGCTTTCTCTCGTTCTCTCAAACTAGCATCTAAACCAGGCCAGAGCCATCTGGGCGGCAGTAGTCCACCAAGACCTTTGCATTTTAATGAAGTGTGCTCTTGATTTCCCTCTGTGATGATTTCTTGCAGACAATAATCATTCAACATTTATTCACCTCCAAAGAGACTGAAGGGAACTCCTGATGGAGTCAAGTCTTTTCTGCTGACTTTGATGCTGATTTTATGTTTGCAATAAGAGCAAGCCATTGAGGATATGAGTTTGTTTCAGTCTCTGATTAGCATGTGGATGGGCTCAGAGTCAGAGTGCTAAACTTGGCTGATGTTCAGTTTTTCTTATTTAGGATACAGGGGAAAAAAACAGGTCTGGGTTCAGATGAGGGAATGAGATGAGTCATGACCTCTTTATGTTTTCACTGAAGCCATCCCTAGTCCATTCCTATTATATAAAACCCATTTGAAGCCAGTCCTTAAAGGCCCTCTGTGATTGGGTAATTAAGAAGTTTCTGGCCATACTCAAACATATGTTGTGCTGGGCACAAGCTAAGAGAATTTTGTGAGGTTTTTTTGGTTTGGTTGGTTTAGAATAAGCACACTTAGCCCTAAAACTGGGCCACTATCATGCTTTCAGTAAACTGTTTATATATCTATAATTAGTAAAAAGTATATATCAATTAAAAAACATATAATTATTTTATAATTATTATTTATATTAATTAATTATATTTAATAATTAATTATTAATTATAAAATAATTAATTTATTTTATCATTTATTTTATATCCATTGCATGTAAAGGGACATGTATTTGTGTTATTTATTTTAACACTATTTTTTCTCCATGACATTCAAGTGTCACTAAAGGAAAACAAAACACTATCAGTGATCTGAAGAAGTGAAATATTACAACATGTGATTGTGTGTGTGTGTGTGTGTGTGTGTGTATTAGATGTGTGCCATAGCTAACTGCACAACTAGCAGTTAAAAATAACTATAGGACTGAGATAGGAAGTCTTTATAAAAAACTTTTTGTGAGGTTAGTCTTTAATAGTTTTCGTTTTTTAACAGATAAGCATTTAGATGGATAACAGCGAGAACATAAACAAACGTGACGAGAGAACTAGAATGGTGCACTGCGTGTACTGTCAGACGTTTATATAGTAGCACTGATGTCACATTGTTTCAGAATACTGTTCTCTGTTTTAATTGGAGGATTTGAAACTGTGTGGTTCATTTGTTTTTGTGTTATAATAATCCGAACGTTTACATTTCAAAGGGGCCGGGCATTTACTGCATCTTATTTGTACTAATAGTCAATGAGTTCTGATGTCTCATGATTTTTCGTGATTTTTTCCCTGCCCCTGTCTCATGCCCGCACCCCCCTTGGAGAGTGTCCATCTTGGAGAGGGCGCCCTCCCCCCAGATGAGAACCACTGCACTAGAGGATTTTCTGAACAGTATTTAAAAAATCTTATAACAAAGCAGTTTTTACTGCATTAAACTTTAAACACTAATTACATTCATTTTTACTGTGACAGTAAAAAATGCTTTGTCACAACTGCAACTCAGTTAAACTATTAAAGCCCAGCAGTACTGTTCAGCCCCTAAAAATTAGGTCCAATGATCATGATGGAGTTTAATGTGAAATGCTATTATGAAGCCTGCACTGAAACCCACTGAAGAAGGATTTGGTCCTATAATTCTAATTAGGTGCTTATGTGATTGACAGACCTGACACTCTCTGTGACAAAATGTACACTGCTGTTTTAATTCAATCAAAAGGATGTTACCTAATACTGTTAAAAAAAACATGATATCATCTCCTATAAAAGACAGTTGCATAGCATGTAGATTATCGTTAAACTACTGCACTATCATCTGTAACATTCACTTCAATAATCAGAAATGCTCAAAGGTGGCAAAAGAAAGTTCAGTTTTGATGGACTATGTGCAGTTTCCCTTTAATGCAAATAAGCTGCACACTATCCATTACTGCAGAAGCTGGGAAGCTGCTGGCAGGCCCCACAGCAAGCCGCAGGGAGCACTGGGAGTGTTCAAGATTTAGCGAGCCCCCCAGCATCCCTGGCTCCCCCCCACCATCTTCCGCTTAGAGCGAGGTCAACACGTCCCGCGAGGACTTCCTGTTGTTGTATTCATTTTGGTTGCAGCTGGTCTGGAATGCTTAGGCAGCTGCTGCAGTGCTGCTTCTGCCAGGCAACACTGCAGCTCTGCACTACAGTCCTACCAGAGCAGGCAGCACCGCAGTTGAGCACTTAATTGCCAGACTGGTGCGGATGCTGCTTTGCAGAATAGTGGCAGGCTTGTGAAAATAACTGCACATTTCTGCTGGACTCCTGTGATGTAGAGATGGAGCAAATTACTACTGAAGTACTTTTGTTACATCACTGTAACTGTGATTTCTTAGAACTATAGTTCACTTCTTAACAGTCCACTGTCATTTTTTTTCTAGAATTTTCTGCACCCCTAAGTCTTTGATGTGTATTTATTTCATGTAAAAATGCAAAATGAGCCCCTCACATCAGTAGATATGTTTCTCATCTGTAATAAACTGTAATAACATGTGCTTACAATTTACTGCTGAACACATAAAAACGTAGGTGCTTTTTTCACACTGCACAACACTGAAGGGACATTGTGTACAGTACCAGTCTAAAGTTTGGACACCTTCTGGACATTCAGAGGTTTTTCATGATTTAAAGATGTTCTACATTGTAGATTAATACTAAAGTCATTAAACTATGAATAAACACGTCTGTAATTATTTAGTAAACAAACAAGTAAACAAACCAGAATATGTTTATATTTGACATTCTTCACAGTAGGCACCTCTTGCTTAAATGCAGCTTTCTTGGCATTTTCTCAGTCAGCTTTATGAGGTAGTCACCTGGAATGGCTTTCAGTTAACAGCTGTGTCTTGTCAAGAGCTCATGACTTGCATTTCTTGCCTCTTAATGTGTTTGAGACATCAGTTGTGTGTCTACTTTGAAGTAAAATCTAAAACATGTTTTGGTTTGTTTATCACTTTTAAGTTTACTACATGATTCCTGATGTGTTCACTCATAGTCTGGATGACTATTTACAATATAGGACAAAAATAAATAAAACTATTGAAAGGTGTGTTCAAGCTTTAGTCTGGTACTGTAGGTTTGTTTAGCAAATATTTGTGCCACAAATATTCAGCAGGACTGAAATGGAGTGTTCATTTCCATTTGTTTCAAACGTATTCAAACATCAGTAAAGGATAGTAAAAACACCTCCTTAGCCAGCATGGTGACATAAAATTTAACTCTTAGTAAAATAAACAAGGCATGACGTTGAGCAAAGCAGTATCCAATCTTTATTTCCCTTGCAAAGTGGAGTGAGACATTGTGGAGGAGAATCCTTAATATAGAATAAAAATAAATGAATGAATGAAAATAGCCACTTCTGGCCACAAGCTGAGGACACCGTTTGCTGGTTGGCTAGCAGCTGCTGTGTGTTTTGCTGTTACTCTGTTTTCATTCTTTTTGGAGCTTTTTAGAACTGTGGCAGTTACTTATATGTTTTATTGCAAGTGTGTGTTAGGCAGATCATTTGGCTAATGTAAGCCAAGTTAGCTAATGAATCAGCTTAGGCAGCCCATATTAAGCCCTGTGAAACCTTTACTGGATCTTTATTGTGCAATACAAACCTTTTCAGTGCAAAATGTATTACTTGCTGTGTTGCTTAATTTATTACATGTATTAACATGTTTTATAGTGAACATTTAACAAATGGTTGTAATTGAAAGTGAAAATAAACAATACTACTAGCACTGTTTTTAGTCATTTTACAGAGATGTGGGTTCTGCTGGGTTTTTTGTGTTTATTATTGTACTTTAATCCTTTTTATAATGCTAGAACATTGTGTTTAGTTGGTCTGCATGTTTATTTTCTTTTGTTTGTAAGTCTGATTCAGGAGATGGTGCTGAAACATGCTTGTTCTGGCTCTGTCTCAAAGAGCAAAAGCATATGGCAGCTGAAACAAATGTAAAGTAAATGCAAAAATATGAGAGGCACTTCTCTGTGCTGCACCTTCTATCTGTCATTTGATTACTGCCGGTTGATTTATACCAGTACAGAATTTCAGTGCCGTTATTGAACACTTCATTGAAAATGACTTCATTGCTTTTGACAGGAGAACAGAAGCTATTATTGTTTTGCATCAAGGAAAGTTCACCGCGCCAGCGCCGGAACAGTGCAATCGAGTGCCGCACATCTCAGGATGTGAAATGGAAATATGTAAAAGCACGCCTTGTTGGTATTCCTGATGTAGACAGCTGGCTGCGACAGACTGTGTTAATGTGTTTGGTTATGCCAGAGGCTTTTCCTTCCTCCCTTCATTCCTCTCTTTCTTTCTCTCTCTCTCTTTTTCTCTTGCTCTGCAATTACTGCAGCGCCGTACCCCATCATAACAAAGGCAACATTTGAACACTCTTTCAATGCTAATGTGTCGTGATATGACATGCTTGGTGTTCCGCTGTTCTGATTTAGCTCTCCCTCGCCTTGTCGTCCATAATTACTGTCAAGACGTTTCTTCGACATTGGAAGCAAACAGTATCACTCAATCACAAACTAGGCAGTTGCAGGGAACTGGTGAGACAGTGTAATAGGCCACTGCACTGTGTATGATGAGTTTGGTATGTTCATAATGCTCGTCGTTTCACATTTTGATTTCCTTGCCTCATTCTTTAGGTTAATAGTGCTTAATTCTGCTACTGGTTCAGACTACCCTTGGGCTGAACTGTGCCACAGAAGGACTGTAGTGCTAGCTGATATTGTCAGGCAAAATACATTTAGTGATATTACTGGTTGCTTCAATGATGTATTTAGCTGGATACTTCAGCCTGTTTTGAAAGAACAAAATATGTGAACAATGTGATTCACTGTCCTTGTTGCAAAGCACCAAAAGCAACTTGAGTGGTAGTAGTGCCCCCATGTGGAGAAGTGATTTTTATATTATTAAGTATCCTGGCGACACTATTGATAGCATTTCTCGAGAACATCCTAAGTGCGGCGTACATTTAGGTGGTGCCCCCATCCACAAATGAAGCTACACGCGCAGTGCATAGTCTGTGTATGCGGAGCACCGGCCCTTCTGGTTAACTTTCATAATACTGTGTAAAGTACCCACTGGTAAACTAGTCTGAAAAAACTAGAGATGCACCAAATATTCGGCAACCAATATTATTTGGCCAGAAATGTTGTTTCTTTTGGTGTTTGACTGAATACGTAAAAAGGCCAAATACTTTTACCAAACAATAACATGTTAAATGACACTTACCTTTTTTGGGTAGAATTCCGCTTTTCCTCACCAGTTAACAAAACAGATTCACCAGCTCTTTATAGTTTAGTGGTGAAGTAGAAGAAGACAACAGACTACAAGCACAAGCTTTATTAAACTACACTTGTTATGATGAAACCAGAATACAGTCGCTTAGCTTTGTGTTTGTGTTAGCTTATATTGTGTTTGTAAGCTTGTGTAGTGTTTGTCTTAGCTTGTGTTGTGTGTATGTTAACTTGTAACTTGTAAAATATGGAATTGATCCGTAATTAAAATACATTTTTATAAAAAAAAAAACATTTAAAGTCATGTTCCGTATTGAACCGATACAGGATGTGCTTTGTCCCGTATATTTATCAAATAGAAATAGTTTGTGATAGAAGATTGAAGTGAGACAGAGCAATATGTATGAATGAAAATGAAACTCTGCTGCTTTCCCTCAGCCTCACTGTCATGTTCCAGAGTGTGTGTGAGTTATGGGTCATTTGTGAACAAAACAGTTTTTAAGAGTTGACTTTTTGAAGTGAACATTCAGAGCCAACATGTTTGGGACATCTTTTTTTTCCTGGTGTTTTTTTGGATTCCACTATAATAGTATTAACTATAATTGTGGCACGCGCACACAGAGAGAGAAGCTACAAAAAGACAACTGTCTGCATATGATGAAAAATGACATAAGTATAAATAAATAAATGCACATATAAATGAATGAATAAATAAATAATTACACACAATTAATTGTATAGAAAAATAAATTAATTAATAAATACATTTTGTCATGAAAAAGGACATACATATATTTTTATGAGGAATCTCTACATTTCCATGCATAAAAATTATTTGAGCTCTTTTTATATTTCTACATTTATTTCATTTCATTCACTGTTGAATTGACATTATTTTATTACTAGCTTAAGCTAAGCAGCAAGAAAAGAAGAAGAAAAAAATTGACCGTTTTGGGAGCTGTAAGAGCTCTTTTTAGTAAACTAGTGTAAACATGACTAGTGTAAGTCATGACCAATGAAAAGCACTGTCTGCATTGCTAAAATACATCTGATAATGGGGCAGTGTAAAACTGTTTTACACTGTTTAACAGTGTAAAACCTTTTATTTTATAGGTGCAACATTCAAGCCACACCCAACCCCCAATGGAATCCCCCCCACACCCACCGGGCCAGGGGTGTCACTTATTTCAAATTCTTTTTGAGTTTGTTAGCTTGTGTTGTGTTTGTGAGCTTGTGCTGTCTGTGTTAGCTTGTGTTGTCTTTGTGTTGTGTTTGTTAGTTTGTGTTGTGTTTATGTTGACTTGTGTTGTGTTTGTTAGCTTGTGGTCTTTGTTTATTTGGGGTTTGTGTTAGCTTGTGTTGTGTTAGCTTGTGTTGTGTTTTGTTTATGTTAGTTTTTGTTGTTTGTTAGCTTGTGATATGTTTGTGTTAGCTTGTGTTGTGTTTGTTAGATTGTGCTTGTTAGTTTGTGTTGTATTTGTATTAGCATGTGTTGTGGTTGTTAGCTCATGTTGTGTTTGTTACCTCGTGTTGTTTTTGTTGGCTCTTGATTGTGTTAGCTTGTGATGTGTTTGTTAGCTTGTTTTTTTATCTTGTGTTGTGTTTGTGTTAGCTTGTGTTGTGTATATTAGCATGCCTTGTGTTTGCTCCGGTGCCTGCAGTGTTAGGGACGATCTCACAATTTCCAGAAGAAAGTCTTTGAAAGTGGACATTTTCTTCATTTTGTTTCATGTTTGTTTTATAAAATATTAGTAATAAGATAACATACATGCATATTCATACATAGTCACATATTACTGTCTTATTGTGTATGTTTTCTAATATTTGTTTTATTTACAAATATAAAAGAGTAATCAATTAAACTCATGTTATTAGACCCAATGATGTCAAACCAACTTAATAAAAAACAGACGTTCCTGACTAACTACAAGACAAGTTTTGTGAAATAGTTTAGCTACTAATTTTATGATCATAAATTAAGAACCATGTTCAATATTCAGTAAGCAGCCAAATGTTTCATTTTGTTTGGTTTCTGACATTTTTTTTTTATTTCATTGCATCCCTAATAAAAATCTAATCAAAGCAGCTATGTAAGGATTGTCAGACATTCACAGGGTGTGGAATACTTGTACATAGCATGGGTTCATTAACATTTGAATGCTTAAATACTGAAATATGGAAAATAAGCTTAGAATCACTATGTAAAATTATGTTTGCTTACTAGTTTAGAACATATGTTTGTTAACTCTGCATATCCTTATTTTCCCAGGTTTGAGTCTGGTGGTGGGTCTGGTGCTATACATTTCCAGTATTAATGATGAGGTGATGAACAGACCAAGGGAGCCAGAGCAGTTCTTCCACTACCACTATGGCTGGTCCTTCGCCTTTGCTGCCAGTTCTTTTCTACTCAAAGAGGTTTGCCACAGTGACTAACCTCCTGTACTAACTTTCATCCTGAAATGCTCTGTATTCTTATCACTGGCCTCCTCTTATTAAAATGCAAAAACGTTAGCAGTATTTGCCGCTAGCTGCTCAACTCATAAGACCTCTTTCATCAATATGCATTAAAGTGGGCCCTAATTTCTTCTGCAAAAAGGCTAAGTGCTTATGCTACCAGTGAACATATGCATACTCACAGGGTCCACTTCATCCATATTAAATAGCAGTATCTTCTACACGACTCTGTCACTTATAAAAAGGCATTAATATAAACAACTAGCACATGTAACTAACAGAAACCTCACACAGCACCACAAACATTTCTTAAGCTTTCAATGTATTATGATCTGTACAGATCAAATGATGTTTAATGATGAGAAGCTGCTTCTAACATCTATAAAACGTAAGGTCGACCCACTTTATCAATCACAGGCTACAAAGTGAGCAGCTGTAAAGCACATCTAATTGACACTTTGCAGCTTTATGTTGTAGAAAGTCTGTTAGCTAATTGCTTACACCTACATGAGTGTTCACAATCGGTTTCATCACAGTCATTAAGGTTAATATCTTTGTATGGCCCTAACATCAATTACCCATCCAAATGGAATCCTAGAACCTTTGGTGAAGTATCTTCACATGCTTTAATAGGTCACCAGCACAGTCAACATTATGAACTAGTGCTGTAAACTTAGATTTTTATTGGAAAGGGTTTATCAAAGCCTTACCCGTAAAGCAGTCAAGAAAATTATTTTTATGCTATTTTCCGTTCTCTCTGACCTTGCTCTCAAGGTTGATCATAGGGAACTTTCTTAACTGATGTTTGATTTCAAGGGTAAGATATCCTGCATGTATCCATTTTCTAGTTCGATAAATGCGACACTGCCCCCCAGTGCACATGTCAATGTTACACGCAGGTGATGAGATAATGTTTTGCACAATGTCTATGCACATGTTTGCAGTCACAAATTAAGAAAAACAATAACAATACACAATACTTTCAGTTTGCTTTATATTGTGGTTTTTGCATTACAACATGATACATTTTCAAAACAGAAATAAAAAAGTAAACTTGGACAAAGTGCAGTTGTCAAAACATACATACAACTTAAACAATAGCAAAGTAAATACATTTAAATTCACAAACAGAATGAATTTAGGTGCATTATTTTTTTCATATATTTTTATATGTCTTTTATTACAGAGTGCTTTTCATTAGAACTTTGGAAACAGTTCCAGCTTATGTCAGTATGGCTGATATCACAGATATTTTAACAGCCAAATAATTCTAACTGTATTTCATTTACTGCACTTACTGTCTTGAAACTCTTAATAATAATAATAATAATAATAATAATAATAATAATAATAATAATAATAATAATAATTAGGGATGTACTGAAATGAAAATTTTGTAAACTTTTGGCTGAATACTGAAAACGGTTCTTCATTTATAAAAATTGGTATAACATTAATAACTAAACTATTTCCCAAAGTAAGTCTTATAGTTAGTCATTAATTAAAGTCTGTATTTTAATAAGTTGGTTTCACATCATTAGGTTTAATAACATGGTTTAATTGATTATTTCTTTATATTTGTTATAACAATATTATAACAAATAATATATTAATACATATGAAGACACATGACTGTGACATTATTACTAATAATTAATTATAAAAGAAACAAAATTATGAAAATGTCTCAAATTAATGATGTAAGCCACATGGATGTTTTGTGTGTTTAATGTGAGTGATACTGGCTACAAAGGACTTCATATTTCTTCGGGTAATTGTGAGACAGTCCCTAAATACAAAACTAATATTCTGACTTCATCATAACAAGTGTAGTTTATTAAAGGTTGTTGTTGTAGTTTGTTGTCTTTTTCCATTTAACCACCAAACTGTAACTGTGCTGATGAATGTGTATTTTGTTAACTGTGAGGAAAAGCACAATTCTGAATGTCAAACAAAATATTAAATTAATATTACTGCAGTAAAGCTCTACTCTGGTTCACGGCAACATTAAAAAAGGTAAAAGTGTCATTAAAAACTGTTGGGGCATCTGTGGCCTAGTTGCTAAGGATCTGGTCTGGTGACCTGAAGGTCACGACTGAAGTGCCCTTGAGCAAGGCACCTAACTCCCAATTGTAAGTTGCTTTGGATAAAAGCGTCTGCTAAATGCCTCAAATGTAAAAACTTAATTGCTAGGTGTAACTTATTCTGTTTTGTGACTTATTGTGAAAAAGTGTATTTTTTTATTTTCAGCCAAATTATGGTTGCCAAAAATTTGGTGCATCCCTAATGTTAAATGTCAGTAATGTTGTTGTCAGACCTCTACACTGTTAAAAATAAAATAAAATATTATAGTTGTCAATGATAATGCACTTTATAGCTCACATTTTTTGAATGAACTAAATGATGTGTACCCAACTCAAAAATATGTGAAGTTGTGTTACCACTGTTAAGTTGACCTGACATAATATATTTTTGTTACATAATTACAATATGAACTTGTTTATATTATAGCTTATATTATGTGTCTACTATTATTTTTCTTTCAGGGCGCTGGCGTGATGTCCGTCTACCTGTTTATGAAACGTTACGCTGAAGAAGAGATGTACCGACCCCACCCTGCACTCTATCGGCCCCGCCTGTCTGAATGCAGTGACTACAGTGGCCAATATCTGCACCCGGATTCCTGGCCTCCACCACAGCGTGGACGCAGCGCCTCTGAGGTGTCCAGCGACATCTCCATCCAGCTCAACCAGACCCCCCCACCATCAGGGCCCAAAAGCAGCCTGCCCTCAAACGCCCCATCCTCATCAGGGCCGTCCTCATCGGCCAGCTACCACCTTCAGCCTGCAAGCTCCTCCTCTTCTTCCTCATACCCTCACACCCTCCACTCTTCACATTCTGGAGGCCATGCCCCTCAGTCCCTCCCCTTGGCCACACCCCCATCTGCAGTGCCACCTCCTCACTACCACACACATATGAGGATGAGTGCTTCGCCCTGCTAGATATAAAAAAGCACAACACGTGCGCACACACATACACACATATATCCACACGTTCAGGAGGTGGGAGGTCAAGGAAAAGGCAAAGAGCTTTATCAACAGCTCAAGGGGATGGAAAACAGGAGTGAGAAAGGGAAAGGGTGAAGAAACATGCGGAGGAAGAGATGGAAGGAAAATAGGTTGGGGGGCATTTTTAACTTTGTGCCTGAGATTGACTGCAGCTGACATTTCAACCCATTATCTGAGCTAGACAAGAGGAAGAACCAAGGTTAGGTGATGGCATTGTAGAAACAGAGGGGAGACGCAATCGAAACATTGAAAAAATGATAATAACAATGTATTTGCATTTAGATTACAGCATAAACATAAGTGTTTCTCCCTTTCCTAATCTATTGGAGGACTTTTTCTATCTGTCGTCATTGCGTCATGAGAAATGACTATTTATAATGCTGGTCTGTTTGTACTGAAAGCAAAGTTATAGATGAATGTAGCCATGAAATTCCCAGTGACAAAACACAAATGCTGAAAAGTGTATATAATGTATCATAGCAGGTCTACTCCAGAGGGGAGCAGCCATTTAAATGACATATCCAGGTCTGTAGTCCCACCACTGTTTTCTTTTTTGTGTCTTGGAACACAGACTCCACCAGTTAGCTCCGGTTCACTGTATTATCACTTCAATTTCATTCACAACAGATGTTTTTAGATCTGAGGATGAGAGCAAGTTCTCAGAGGTGGCTATTAATTACCTCATTTGGACTCTTTACGCTTGGCTCTTTGGTGTTGCTGCATTCACTATGCTTGGTGTTGTGCTGTCACTTCTGTATGCAAAGGCGTCCAGTGTTGAGGGCCACCTCAAAATATGAACTTTGAACTGTAGCAGAGACTGTGTTTTCAGGTACACAACACACAATGGTTGACTTTGCTGTTCTGCTATCACTACTGGTCCTATTCTTACTATTACTGCTATTACTTATAGTGCTATTCTACTACCACCACTATTACTAAATCTTATATTGTGTCATATTATGATCAAATCTATTATTGTACATTGTAAGTAATGCAACTGTTTTACATAGATATCAGTAGGAAGTGGACAATAAGCATGATGAAAAAAAAACAAACAAAAAGAAAAGAATTTATTAGCACAACGCAATGACAATGTAACCTTTCCCCCTTTATAATTCCCACACTGTTGCAGAGGGATGAAGAATTATACATGGCTCAATGATTGCCCCCTGGTGGTCAATCACTTTTTACTACCATGCAGCTCTTACCTCTGCCATGCAAGGACAAAGAAGATTTTTTCTAAATTCCCTTTATTATTATGATACTCGATGATTAACAAGAAAAAAAAGAAATGAAGAGAAATGAAGCTTTTTGTGGATGATGCGCTTGCCGATGGTACAGCAGAAGTATTTATAGGGAATGAATCATATTTTATTGACTGCAGTAGTTCATAGTGTAGAATTTTAGAGTGAAAATATGAATTATTTAACCAAGACCAGGACTGGCTCCTGCTGGAAAGTTTATACTTACACAGAATATAATAATAATAATAATAATAATAATAATAATAATAATAATAATAATAATAATAATAATAATAATAATAATAGGATAGATAGTGTAATTAACTACATGTATTCATAAAACATAGATGGTTACACAGATATACTGACAGGGAACTTTGTATTATTGGTAACTGAATGGTTAGATATATGATGTGTTTCTATTAGAGCTACTAATATACAGGCTTGTTTTTATTTCATGCTCAATTTTTCTGCACAGTAAAATTCTCAGCAAGAAGGTTGAAGGCTTTCAAATATGTTAGTGAAAATACCAAATGCTATTTGCAATTTGTCATGTCCATGTTCCATGCCACCCATACTTCATCAGTCAGTCTCTCTCTCTCTCTCTCTCTCTCTCTCTCTCTCTCTCTCTCTCTCTCTCTCTCTCTCTCTCTCTCTCTCTCTCTCGCTCTTTCTCAACCTGTCATTGAAAACAACTTTGCTTTCTTTTTATCATAGGTGGCTGTTATTATTATTATTATTATTATTATTATTATTATTATCATTATTATTATTATTAAATCTATGTACCAGTAGTTTGGCCCTCCAGCATAAACTGTCTATGCTATTAGAATACACACATAGGAGTTGATTAAAGTATGAGTTGTTGTAAGTGAATTTATGGAATTATGTTCCTATGAGTGCTCAGAATCATGTCATTCTCTTCAGCTTCTGAATAAAAGAAAATGATAAACATGTCAGTTGGCAGCTGAAATAAAATGAGCAGAAGGAAGTCAGCGACTCAGAGATGACTTCTGATTGACTTCAAAACATGTATTTTGTGATGTGATGGCCTTTGTTCAATTATCACAGTAAGACAACCACTAACGCCACTATGCAGTGTGATTCTGACTTGATTTAGAGACACATTTTATTTGATATTTCATACTGAGGAGCATGTGAGGGATCAGACTAGACCGTGGTAGATAATAAGCTGAATGATGCTCATATCATGACAGATTAGAACAATGTCATGAAGACTAAATGCAAATGCTCAAGCACAAATGAAGATTGAACACAACAGAGAAGCACAGGGTTTGTATTGGACATTCAGTGTTTTTTATGATTTAAAAATGTTCTGTAATGTAGATTAATACTAAAGTCATTAAACTATGAATAAACACGTCTGTAATTATTTAGTAAACAAACAAGTAAACAAACCAGAAATTGTTTATATTTGACATTCTTCACAGTAGCACCTCTTGCTTAGATGCAGCTTTCTTGGCATTTTCTCAGTCAGCTTTATGAGGTAGTCACCTGGAATGGCTTTCACTTAACAGCTGTGTCTTGTTAAGAGTTCATGACTTGCATTTCTTGCCTCTTAATGTGTTTGAGACATCAGTTGTGTGTCTACTTTGAAGTAAAATCTAAAACATGTTTTGGTTTGTTTAACACTTTTAAGTTTACTACATGATTCCTTATGTGTTCACTCAGAGTCTGGATGACTTCAGTGTTATTTATAATGTAGGGGGAAAAAACACTGAATGAGAAAGTGTGTATACTTTTGCCTGGTACTGTGTATTGATCTTCTGACATGAGTTTAAAGTGGGGAGCAATGGTGCCCTCATCAGAAGTAAGCATGACTAGCTTAACCATGTTAGCATGGTTGAAATACTCCCTCAAACTTAAGCACTTGAACCTCTGCAAAAATGAAACAGACAAGTGTTTCTAAAACAACTGCTTTAATAATGAATATTATCAAACACTAGGTAGTGTGTTTTATTAGCATTTTCGGTTGTTTGTCAGACATTAAAAGAGCACAGGCTAGAAGAATTTGGAATAGTTGCAATCCAGCACCAGAGGTTTAATAAGATGTTGAAAGATGTGTATTCACAGTCATATCTGACCCTGTGAGAGTTGTACTTTCTTAAAATATAGGTTAATAAAGGCCTATGGTACACTAAATCAAAGAACCTCTTAATTCTACTCAGAAAGGTGATCTCAACTCTCATTACAGTTTATCGTGACATTGAAATCAGTATGCCAGTCACAACAATGTACAACATTTCTGCTATCAAATCAAACACACAGACAAACTAGTTTTAGTCAATCTTGAGTATACAAATATATCAGGAATGTCTTCTTTCATCACTAGCATTAGCAGGCTAGCTTGTTGCTAAAATGCTCACTAAATAGTATCTTGGTCTAGGATAACTTCTCACTGCTGATTTAAGTCGAGGTGTTAGGTGAGACTGATATGGTGTGTAGTATGGTGTAGAATTTGGGGATTGCAGATGAGTGTGGCATTGCACTTTTTTGCTATAAAATCCTAAATTGACCTTTTTCAACAATAATAAAAAGAAATGAAGCTGCTTAGAGCACATGTGCTTATCACACAATCCAACAGCTTGAATGTTTAAGGCCCAGCTGCTACCATACATGCAGTTACTTTGACATCAAGGAAGTATTACAGGTTTTGACATGGAAATGTAGTCCAAGAGCGTGGCACCGGCTACTTTTCTGTGGCCCACACTGTATCATTGTAAAGCTAAAAACCTTTATTCATTATGTTATTCACAGATTGCTACAATGTAAACACAGGTTAGCTCAGGTTAGCTATGTTCAGGAGTGATTTGGCCTCTAAATTCCCCAGTTGCTCACTTCACAACTTACAGGACTTAAAGAATCTTAATAACATTAACTGACTGACTGACAATATTATAAGGAGAACCCAACTATTGTATGTATGAGATTTAACAGCCTTGTCCCCTAAAGGGAACTCTTACATAACGCCATGTTCTCTGCAAGAAAGGGAATCATACTTTAAGGACCGGCACATCAAAACATGTCAATTTAATTGTATTATTTCTCTGTTAATGCTGTGATACAATGTTCACAATTACACAATCACAATCTTCTATTGCTGAGTTTACTAAATCACCTACATACATTACCAAATTCACACCAAAACAAATACACACAAAGGCAGGTCAGTTTCAGTTTCATTCATGTAGAGTTGGGTAATTGTTTTACCCCAGTTTGACTAAAATAAAGTGTGAACCTATATGAGAAAAGCTGAAAATGACAATGAGTCAATTTTCTTATTTAAAAAGATCTAAAAGTTTACTTGAAAAGTTTGTTTCAAAGTAAATAAACAAAGTAAGACAGAGCAAAATTATACCTACAGGACACCTACAGAGAGACAAGACAAAACTTTTTAAAATGTTACTTTTGTAACTAAAAATGTTAGTTTTGTTTTTGATATATTGATATACATGACTTTTTATTTTATTTTGTGTGTATGTATGTATGTATATTAACGAGTTTAATTCGTTCTGTAACAGAGCTCGTAAGTCAGTCAACTCGTATATCAAACAAATTTCTCCCATTTAAAATAACTGATATAGATTTAATCCGTTCCAGCCCTGTGAAACATCCCCAAACCATCCTAAATTATGACAAAAAGACATGTATTGAATTAAGAAACACACAAATATACAGTGGACCCCCACTTATTCACGGTTCAGCATTCGCGGATTCACCAATTCGCGGAATTTTCTCTAGAACATATCTATTTGTTATTAGCGAAAAACCCACATATTCATGGTTTGTTCTGTAGAACATATTGCGTGGCAGAGAGTGAGAGTAAAGATGAGGCGTGACCATTCTTTAACAGGTTTTATTTTCTCTCAGTAAAACAGACAGAGAAATGGCAGTAGTACAAACCTTCTCACACACACTTCATTCAGACCATTATCTATCCCTGACATGTCCCACACTGGTGGTAAGCCACTGTCCCTATCCTAACAGGCACACACCAAGCACAACTTTAACACAATGAACACAAATAGAACCCCACTTACTTTACCCCTAAGCTAAAACAGCACACCCCAACAGACCCATGGGAAATATGCAAACCGGTGCACGGCCAGTGGATGCCAGGGACCACCTGAAACGCTACAATATGTACTGTACAACCAATGATCTATATTACTGGATAGGACACACGTGACTTTTGAACGCGCCGGCATGGAGCCTCCATGTTGTGTGGAAGCAGGGCAAGATCGGAAGGAAGACAGTGTTTACAAACAACGAAAGGGCTGCAATGTTTTGTGTTTTGTTGTTTTACTTATCAGAATTCTGTCAGCAGAGACCAGGGGATCACATTCCACAAGTATGTATTCATTTTAAAATGATTTATTAGGTAAAAAGATC
>BRDA01009661.1:14140-29169 GCA_036984385.1 Crenuchus spilurus
TACGTACGTCATACAGCACCCTATTTTCTATTCATGTGGATTTGTGTCCGCTCTGATGAAAACATTTCTGCCATGCCTTTATATATATATATATATATATGTGTGTGTGTGTGTGTGTGGGTGTGTGTGCGTTTCAGCTGAAACAAAGGTATTGATACCTTGTCAAAGGTGGTATTAATGCCTTTTCAATAAAGACTTCCAGTTAATTTATGTAATTTTAATAATGTAGCATTTAAAAAATTAACTAGTAATATAGGTAAATTAGCTCTTGCTTATGATAAGTGTACACATTTAATTGTAATATAATTTTCATATGTGATTAAAGTTGACTCTTATTTAGATTCTGTGTTTCTTGGTAGTTAAACTAAGAAAAAAAATTATTCCCTGAAGTTTTCTGTAATACCTATTCTAGCTGTGTCTTTCTCTCCTTTTGAAGTTTTGTTTATATTTTAGTACATCCAGATTTTTTGACAGCTCTGAACATTTGCTGTGGGATATATTGTTTCTGATGCAAAGTCCACTGTTGATCTCTTACTATTTCTTTTTTGCTTGTTTGCTTTCTCTCTGTCTCCTTCCGCCCATCTTTTCTGTCCCTTCTCCATTCAGGACCAGTTTCTCCGTGCTGCACCAGTTTCTGGAGGCATGGGAGAGTTGCTGATGAGAAAAATGGGTTGGCGTGCAGGAGAAGGCCTTGGTAAACACAGGGAAGGCACAGTAGAGCCCATTGTGATTGACTTTAAAACAGACCGCAAGGGTAAGTCCATCACAGCTTGACAAAACACATTTCACATTTTTGAAGTGTTTTATACCAGATATTTTATTAATTTAAGACATTGCTTGATCTCTGTGAATGCATTTGATTTGTTTATGCAGGATTGGTAGCAGAGGGAGAGAAAACTCAGAAATCTGGCAACCTTGTGGTTATGAAGGATCTTTTAGGTGAGACATTTTTTGTTTGTTTTCTTTATGACAATTTTATTAACTAAGCAATGTGGCACTCTTCCACTGAACATTGGCATGGCTATGATTTGGTCATAAGCCACAAATAATCACAACCAGGTTGATAGTCAGAGTATCATTTATTTGGCCCTGCCAAACCAAATGAACACATTTGTAAAGTGGAGTGATGGATGTATAGTTAAAAGTTGTTATAGTCCATCAACAATAATAGAATGTCTCTTTCCAGGCAAATTACCTGGTCAGAACTAGTGGTGGTGTATCTTTTTTTATCTATCAAGGTTAATTTTGGCTTCTTAAAACTTTTTTTTTACAGGGAAACACCCAGTGTCTGCTTTAATGGAGCTTTGTAATAAGAAGAAGTGGCCACAGCCAGAGTTTGTCATGGTACTCCACAGTGGTCCAGACCACCGAAAGAACTTTCTCTTTAAGGTTTGTTTACAAATGTGTAACTATTTTAGTTGACATTATTTAAAATAATGTTTTCGTTACATTAATGTATGGGCTGTTCAATGAAAATTGTTTGGTCAAATCTTCACTGTGACTCTTCAGTTTGAGCAAAGCTAGGCACAGCCAGTCCAAGAGCTATACATTTTTTTTGTAGTTTTATCAAACATGAGGAAAGGCTCAAAGAGCTGTACAATACTAGTCTGAAAGCCAATTGTACCCTTTTTTTATAGAAAATATTTGGCTGGGAAGCAGGTTTTGGTCCAAGTCTTGCAATTTGTAGTTAATAATGTTTAGTCAAGTCAAGTAGAAACTTGCAGTAACTTGAACATAAGTAACCAATTCATCTGTGTATGTATATGCAGTCATGTCATAGAATATTATGACCACCCTTAGTTTGAAATGAACTCAGCCTAGGACTTTACATATGCCACGTGACTGGTGTGCTTGCTTGCTTATTTATACGTGCAGCAAACCCTTGTAGCACATAACAAGAACGCATCATGGGCAAAGAACTAGTTTAAATGATGTCCAAAAGGACATGATAATAGGGTACTGGGCAAAGGGTGGTGGCATCTTGGAAACTAGAGCTGCTATAGTGAAGGTTTACCAAAAATTGACTTCTTGTACATTGACTGCCTCCTAACAGCATAAGAGTGCTACCCCGTTTTGCTAGTGATCCCAGACGGAATAGTACAAAGCAATAGGTGCACCACAGTGGACCAGTCAACGTCTATAGTGAACATGCGAGCAAAGAGGAAAGTGTCAGGGATCCCCATTGAGCAAATTCTATTTGGCAGTAGTGCTAACCAAGGTTCATCATTAACATCACCTCCAGTTTGCACAAGAATACCATAATTGGAGGATTGGAAAAATGTTGCCTTCTCGGATCAATCCAGGATCTGCGTAATGTGGACAGACAGTGGCATATATGCCATTGGATTGCCAAGTTCACTATGCTGACCCACAAGCACAAACTCTGAAGGGCCTCAGTGCTCTGCTGCAGTTGGAATGGGCACAAGTACCTCCCAATATTTTCCGCCACACTATGCCATCCAAGCCAAGGGTGGTTATTCCTACTGTTAAGAAGGTGGTCATAATATTCTAATACCACTGTGTATAAGGACAGAGCCTCAATTCAACCCCCTGCAGCCTTCAAACTATGAACAACGGTATGTTATGGTATTTATTGAAACCAGTGTCCCACCACCGTGAGATCCTCCCAGAGCCATTAACCATTCAGGCAAGCCTGGCCTTGGCATTGGAGGAAACTTAGTTTCCTAGAAAGGTTAACAGTAGTTCCATAAGCCTTCCACTTCTGGATAATGCTTCCAATGGTGGACCCCACTCCTCTGAAAGGTTTTGTGACCCTCCACAATTTTGTCTCTGATGGCCTTGGAATGCTCCTTAGTCTTTCCCATGTTGAACAGTTGTAGTGTTGCTTACTTGTTTGGGAGGGGCTTTTGTAGTCAGAAAAGGCAGGGAAAAAAACAGATAATTAATCCAAGCATGTGAAGCTCATTGTTCTTAATACTTGAGGGAACCAGACAGAATTCTGGTGGTTTGAGGGGTTGAATAATAATTGACCCTCTGGTGAGATTTACAAAATAATAAAAATAAAAAAATACGATTATTATTATTTTTTTTTTTTTGCTGCAGTGCATTTCACATGTCCAGGCTCATCTACAGTCCAAATTTCACAATGCCAAGTTAACTCGAAATGTGTAAACCAAATCTGCAGGGGGTTGAATACTACTTGAAGGCACTGTATAACAAGAAACCTCACACAAAAAGTTTTTAACATATTTGATTAATTTGAAATGAGACAAAATTTGCTACATGAAGTACTGCATGTTTTAATTTTTTTCCAATTTGTTGGGGAAACGAATATGAAATGTTGTATTTGAGTTTGTTCTCTAAACAGGATGGGCTGTTATGTTAGAAGCACATTTTTGTTTAAGAGCATCCAAATTTGTGCATGAAACTTATGTTTTCTCACTCCACCTACTCACAGGTTGTGGTAAATGGGAGTGATTACCAGCCCCAGACAGCCAGTCCCAATAAAAAGCATGCCAAGGCCATGGCAGCAACAGTGGCTCTACAGGCAATGGGAGAAGTAGCAGGGGATGGCGTCCATTCGGGACCTGTGTTCACAGCAGCCACCAGCACCTAAATGAAACACACTGTACACAAAAACTCATCTCATTTTGGTGGAAAACAAAGGGTACTACACATCTTGGACTTTGTAGATAAAGGGGATTCCTACTGAACATTTAATGTGTGCATTTTAATCCATGATTCTTCTAGTTTTGCTAGTTTAATGCTGCTTTTTTCTGTAAAGATGGTAAGCCACAAACATTCTGATAAATGTCATTACAAACCTGGGCACTGCCTAAGCAATGGGAGTCAATGTATCGCATCTGAGCTGGATTATACTTTGCAAAGCACATCTTTCATTTAGCCAGGTAATGTTAGCCAAAAATCACAATTGTCCAGTAGGAGTGGGAGCTCTGCTGTTTATTTTGTTTAAAGTATTTTTTTGTAAGTTTTATTGTTCACTGAGCTGTACAGTAGACTTTGTTGTTTTAAATTGTCTGTGGTACTTTGTTCCCCATTACCTTTTACTCTTATTTTTCTTGCACGTTTAAATACTGGTCAAATGTGTTCATGTTGTCCTTATACTGAGATTGCTCGGTGTGGGGTATGGTTTGTATTTTCTGCACATTTGATGACTCAACATCACCACTGAGACACTACTTTTAAAAGCATGTTTTGGGTCTGTCAGAAGAGAGATTTTATTATGAATATAAATGGATGATTTCTCTCCAAAACACATGAATGAGTGACTGATTCCATACTTTTATCAATGACGCAATAAGTCACAATAACACCGTAGCTGGGTTTCTTATTGTTTGGCAAAATACACCTTTCAAGAACAGTATTTAAAATTAATTTATTAAAATTACTTTCTCTGACCTATGCCAGAGCAATATGAAGATTGAAATGTACATTACATTCTGATGCCGTTTATTATTCAGAGATTTAATTTACTCTTGGACTGAAACTTTCTCATCATAAATGTTAACACATGTATGACGGCTACTAATCATACACATATAAGTCGTACACATTCTAATTCAGATAAAAATAGCAGATACCAAAGTTGATCCTGTACATTGATGAATGGAAAAAATGCTCTTAATTGATCCAATGTTTTAAGGGTCCATACTGCAAGAAATTACCTGAGATATGAAAGTGAATGAAACCACACATGGATTCAACAGTACTGATCATGGAAGTCAAGAAAATGTCTAAATGGACAAAAAAATTACCATTTTGGTGAACAATTACATTGCATGGTTTAGGCAGACAAACTGAAAAGTCATTTCTCTACACAGGCAATAGAATATATGAAAATATAAAAAACAAGAACAGAGGCACTGCTTTTCCTTTCTTGCTCATCACTTTTCACCAGTCAAAGCTTTCCCAGTGCCACCAGTGTGCCCAAGAATGCTGCAGTGACCAGCAAAACTCCACTGATGATTCCAATACGAACCCATGGTACCTTCTCATTCCAAAGAGATTCAAATGGTTTTTCTTCACCTATCAAAACATGAACACTGTGAAATTCTCTTCAACAGCCAATGAGAGATTCAGGATAATATGTTCATTTCAAATCATGAAATAAATGCCTTGTAGGCTTAAATGATGTCACACTGTAAACATGTTTACATAGCTTCATGTCATGTTTAGGTCAATTTGCATAGGCTAATTAAGAGCTTCCATTTGTCACAAAGTGTTAAAGTGACACTGAGTTATAATTATCAGTTGGAAACTTGAGCATGTAAATGTAACCTGACTTTCTGAGATAGTATAACATACCGACTCTTACAACCACCATTCTGTTCAGCAGTGAATGGGGATTTTAATGAAACCACAAACACCAACAATACAGACAATATTTCTCAATTCTTCACTGAATTTTAGAATAATAATTACTAGTGTAACTGACAATGTTCCAAAGAATCTTTCTAGACCTTCATCAATAAAAAAGGGTTTAAAGATGAGCAGCTAACAATAGACACACTTTTTTTCATAAACTCTAATCCGGCCTAAATATTAAATGTCTGGACTGATCCTGGAATGGTTTACAGTGATAATGCTTTGTCCAAACATCCTGTTGTCCAATTTATCAGTACAGTAACATTAAACATTAAATTCTTATGTACTCAGCCCTCATGGACATGGACTGACCTTACATATTCCCAATGGGAGTGAGCACTAGTTTACATACCTTCCACAGTATACTGCACTTCAGGCTTGTCGCCACTGTCATCAGCAGTTAATCCCGTAACGTCAGCAGTCATGCTTGGCTGTGGCAGTAAGCCTGCAGTCACTAGAAGGAAACAGCACAGTTGCAGAACTATACTTAGTCACCAGTTTGTACCAGAGCAACAAGAACAATACATCGCAACATTACTTTTTTTATACTTTTTTTCCCTAAATATATACAGCAGCATTCAAAAGTTTGGGCCCCCAGTCAAAACATGTTACTGTGAATAACTAAGAGTAAAAAATTGCCTAATTTTTTAAAAGACATAAAAATGGCAGCTTTTCAATAGCAAGATTAAATTTTTCTATTTCCATTTTTTGACCAAGTGGAATAGGGCCTGGAGCCAATATCTGAGCATCCTGCATGGTTAGTATTTGGCAACACCTACTTTGGCAAGTTACCAAGTGTTTAAATTACTTTTGCAGCCATCAAGGAGTCTTTCAATACTTGTTTCAGGGATTTTCAGTCATTCTTCCTTGCAAAAATCCTCTAGATCTTGAGCCATATTGCATGTGCTATTTTCATCTTCATGCTTTATGGAGAATTAATATTGTACTCACTTAACTATTCACATTAACAGACCATACATGCCCAAACCTTTGCATGCCAATATTAGTGATTTCTTCCCTTAGTTATTTAATGCACTGGGATGCATCATCAGTGTTGTTACCTGTGGTCATCAGGTGTTTAGGGTTTTCAAACGTCTTTAACATTTACTAACAATTTAATGGTTTTATATCAGCACCTAAATGTCCAAGAACCACAATCCGGAAAGTGGATGATGTTCAATAATCTGAGAACTGTTTACAGTATAATAGACAGTAGATCTGTACCAATAACCTCTTTCTAGTGGAAATGGTACCAAGGTGTCCTGGGGTTATTTCACAAAGCAGAATGTATCAGGTAAATTAAACTCATAATCAAACACGTCCGGTGGGGAAAGAGAAAATATTCTTACTGATCAATGCTCAACATTGAGTTCAAGTTATCTGGCTAACTTAGAAATTCTGCTTTGTGGAATACCTCCTTGGCCTGAAGTGTTACTGCTTTGATAGATTAAGGCCAGCAACTGAATCCATTACAGTACCTTCCACTATAGTATCCTGTTCTGTAGTACTGTCGGCACTGGCATCAGCTATTAGCCCATTAAAGCCAGTAGTTGTAGTTGGCAGTGTCAGTACCTCTGTGAACACTGAAAATAAACACAGTGTATTTAGAACACTTGAGTAAAACATAACTGAGGCAGTATGCAACAATACAAAACAATATTTACTTGTTTACTAACTCAGAAGAAACCTTGTAACTTGCAATTGCCCAGAACTGTCATCCTTTTGTAACATTTGCAATAATTCTAGTTATAAAAACTTTTTCATCTACCTCAGTTTGGAACAATTGGCTAACTTAGAAATCCCCCCTCCTCCCACCCCTGAAGTGTTATTGCTTTGAAATAATTCAACAGATAACAAGACCAGCAACTGAATTCATTACAGTACCTTCCATAGCAGCCTGTTCTGTAGTACTGTCTGTAGTACTGTCTGTAGTACTATCAACACTGGTATCAGCTATTAGCCCATTAAGGCCAGTAGTTGTACTTGGCAGTGTCAGTATCTCTGAGATCACTGAAAGGAAACACAGCATATTTTAGATAATTTTATAAAAATATAACAAAGGTAGTATCCAAGTATTAAGTGGTACTCATTGTCATACCTTGCACTGTAGTACTGTCAGTACTGGCATTAGCAATTAACTCATTAAAGTCAGTGGTGGTGTTTGGCTCTGGAAATAGCTCTGAGATTACTGGAAGAAAACAAACTGTAATTACATCACTTAAACGTGAAGCCTGGTCCCTTGTCCTGCATTTTTGAGCTTCCCACATCCACTTCAGTCCACGTAAGGCTTGTCAAAGAGGTGAATATTTAGATCAGATGTGTTGGGAAAAGGGAAAAGACTCAAATATGCAGGACAGCATGGTCCTCCAGGTCCCACTGCTTAATATAAAAACATTACTTTGTTTTGAGCAGTTGGTTTGTACAACAGAAGTGGTCACTAGAAACTCACAATAGCCACATTCTCCATATTTTGAATGCAATACCATTTAGTCTTGATGTAACTTTCATTTTACAAAAAATTTGTGGATTCTGATGTTCACCTTTTTGACAAACATAATTTGGAACAATTCTCCACATATATTAAAGAGCTATATTTTAAAGAGTACCTGTAATAGTGTTCTCTGTTGTAGTGTAGTCTTCACTGCCATCAGTAATTAATTCAGTAAACTCAGTAGTGGGGTTAGAACTGGTACTCTCAGTGGCATTAAAAACTTCTGTCACCTGTGGTGTAAATTCTTGGAGACAAAAATGAGCTTGTTTTAAAATGAAGCTAATTTTGTGAACATATAAATAGTGCAGGTGGGCAAACATACAGTTGTGTCTGTAAGTATTTAGACAGTGAAAATGTCCAACCATATATGACTATGTATAGGGTGACCAGATCTGAGATTATGAAAAAGAGGACACCTCAGTGCAGGGGGTGGGATCACGTGTGCTTGAATATAAATGTTATTATTGTTATTAATTATTAATAAATATTGACAAATTATGATTTATATTTATAAATGATTAAATATATAATAAAATTAATATTAATCATTAATAAAATAATACATTATTACATATTTTTAAATATTAAAAAACTGTTAAAAGCATGTAGCATAAAATTATCACCCAATTATGTGTTTCACCTTTTCAGTCAACTTCACTCCAGCTCATTATCACCAATGTTACACTTATGTTTGGACTGTATGGTCAATAGATCTTATTTACACAGAATTATACCTAAATTCTGAGTAAAAATAAGCAGAAATTCTGAATTATTTTGATAATAGTTAAACTTAAAGGCATGTAAATGGATGGCTTATTACAGACTGGTAGACGCATGCACACAGACACAGACTCAAATGTTAATGTTAGTGAATTTTAATATGAAACCTCTGATATTAAAATATGTTTAGCTGACGTGACACAGGCAGAACTAACACTCAACATGTTAACAACTTAGAGGTGATAATCCAGATGCTATTTGAGGGAGTGACAGCGACGATGGCCAATCACACGTTAGCAAGAAACATCCGAGCCTATCAGTGAGCTTGTGGGTGGCCTAAAAGGAAACAGGTTTGGATTCCCACTTGGTCCTAGTGCTTGCCCGTCTCCATTTAATATAGAATAACATCTCATTCAAGTGAACCGAATGGAGTAGGGGGATAGCGAGACTAGTTTGTGAACAAAGTGTTTCTCGAAATTGGACGTAAGCTCTAGTAAAACAAAACCCTGTACGTTTGTGAAATTCCGCCCAGACATTTTCAAAAAGAAGACATGTCTGGGTAAAAGAGGACGCCTGGTCACCATAACTATGTAAAAATGGCTTTAGCTACTAAATGGCTAGTGCAATATTGTTAACCCCCTGAATTAATGCTGAAAGTCTACACATCAATCATGTCTTGATTATGTTACAAATGTTACAAAAGATCTGTCTCACTGTACAAATACTTATAAACTTGATTGTAGCTGTTACACTGACATCACAACCAAGTTCTAGCATGGCAGACTATATCACTCCCAAAGCAATTCATGAAAGCTACATGCAATACATTGTCATTGACCTTGGCTTAATCCATCTCAGAAAAACTGGCACTACATGGTTAAAAACCTTAATATTCATAAGATTCAGGTCATAAGCTGCTATACAGTGGGGGAAAAAAGTATTTGGTCAGCCACTGATTGTGCAAGTTCTCCTATGTAGAAAGACGAGAGAGGTCTGTAATTTTCATCATAGGTTCTCAACTATGAAAATGAGAAAAAAATCCAGGAAGTCACATTGTAGGATTTTTAAAGAATTTATTTGTAATTTATGGTGGAAAATTTTATATCAATAAACAACAGCGAGAATTCTAGCTTTTACAGACCTGGTAGTTCTTCTTTAAGAAGCCCTCCTATTGTGCACTAATTACTTGTATTAATTGCACCTGTTTGAACTTATGTCTATAAAAGGCAACTGTCCACACTCTCAATCAATCACACTCCAAAGAGCTTTCTAAGGACAACAGAGACAAAATTTTAGACCTGCACAAGGCTGGGATGTGCTACAGGACAATAGGCAAGCAGCTTGGTGAGAAGGCAACAACTGTTGGCACAATTATTAGAAACTGGAAGAAACACAAGATGACTGTCTGGGGCTCCATGCAAGATGTCACTTCATGGGGTAAGGATGATTCTGAGAAAGGTCAGGAGTCAGCCCTGAACTATACAGGAGGACTTGATCAATGACCTGAAGAGAGCTGGTACCACAGTCTCAAACAGAACCATTAGTAACACACTATGCCATCATGGTTCAAAATCATGCAGGGCATTCAAGGTACCCCTGCTCATGCCAGCACATGTCCAGGCCCATTTCAAGTTCGCCAATGACCAGAGGAGGCATGGGAGAAGGTCATGTTGTCAGATGAGACCAAAATAGAGCTTTTTGGTACTCAAGTCCACTCGCCATGTTTGGAGGAAAAAGAATGCTGAGTTGCATTCCAAGAACACCATACCTACTGTTAAGCATGGGGGTGGAAACATCATTCTTTGGGGCTGTTTTTTTGCAAAGAGGACAGCATGACTGATCCGTGTTAAGAGAAGAATGAAATGTGGCTGGGCCTTCCAGTATGAAAATTATCCCAAATACACTGCTTGGTAGGCTTGGGCAGTATAAAGGTATTTTGTTATACCGCGGTATTTAAATATTGTGACGGTATCTAAAAGTTATGATGGTATTAGTCACATGATGTAATGCGGCAAATTTCAAAAAGAAGTCTATTAAAACTGGGACTTAAACGGGCTTCACACATCAGCAAAACACAGCGCCAGTTTCACAGAAACACACACACACTTGATACTTTTATTTCAAAATTAAACAAGTAATTGTTTATTTCGGTCTCTGGTAAAGTTGGGGAATGTTGGGGGGGCAAAGAGGACACTCAGCTGCAGCAGCCGCCACCGCCGATAATACCGCATACTGCGGTATTTTCTCAAGCTCATACCAAGGTATGAAAAACACCAATACCGCCCAACCCTACTGCTCGGACAGTGAAGGAGTGGCTCCGTAAAGGTCCTGGAGTGGCCTAGACAATTTGTGGAGGGAGCTGAAAGTTCGTGTTGCCCAGCAACAGCCCCAAAACATCACTGCTGTAGAGGAGATTTGCATGGAGGAATGAGCCAAAATACCAGCTACAGTGTGTGCAAACCTGGTGAAGACTTAAAGGAAACGTTTAACCTCCGTCATTGCCATGTTACAAAGTATTGAGTTCAACTTTTGTTATTGACCAGATACTTATTTTCCACCATAATTTACAAATAAATTCTTTAAAAATCCTACAATGTGATTTCCTGGATTTTTTTCTCATTTGTCTCTCATAGTTGAAGTGTACCTATGATTAAAATTACAGACCTCTCTCATCTTTCTAAGTAGGAGAACTTGCACAATCAGTGGCTGACCAAAGACTTTTTCCCCCCACTGTAAACTATTAAGTAGAACAAGCTGTTGGAGGCATGCAGAGAGGGTGGTTAGAAGAGGGACATGAAGAGACCCATGGCTGCAACTAAGCTGGGACCTGCCTATCAGTAACCCTTTACCTCACAAACCAAGGTACAGCAGGGGCACCCTGAACATGATCCTGCTGGGTGTGATACAAGGGCATGCCACAAATGATATAAAGATATAAGGATATAAGGGTTAAAGACTACTGAGAGAAGGGCTGGTGAGAGAAGTCCTGCTGGTTTGTTTATGTGGATCAGACATATGCTTTCATACCATTATGAAATGCTTATATAAAATACAACAATGTAGGATATGGGTCATTTTAAACCATATTACTCATTTACTCAACAGAAAAATGTCCTATTTTGGATTATAAAATTTAAGTACCTATGCCTTTGATGGTTCCTAAGATACTTTTAGGAACCATTTGTGTTTTAAGAACACTTTACAGGTTTTCAAATAATCTTACTGAACTTGATTAAGCATGCAGATTGTCTAATGATGCATATAGGGGACACATTTATTAATAATACTTAGAGGGAGCATTATAACATGACACATTGGCACTGGTGTACTGCGGTCGTAGGCACGAGGATGTAGTCCATGTACTGAAGATCAGTACACCGGTGCCTAAAGCTCACATTACAGCACCACCCTCGAGTGTATTATTATGATTATACCACAGTTCTGTTACCACTGTTTATTGTTAGATTTTAAGATTAAGAAGACAGAAAAAAGCTATTTGTTTATCAACGTTTCACGTGGTGAAGCAGTTCCTCTTTCAGACTCTCCACTGCTAAAATATCATCACCAGACTGTGAGCATCAGTCATAATAGTTGAGGAACATAATTTCCTAGTAACTGTTTATTATACAGATAATAAACAAATATACTGACTTCTCAGATGTTGTTTGCTGGTGATACTGAGTCTTTCATTAAACATCACTCACAGCTGACTGGAGGTTCATTTATATATCTCTTAAGTTCAGTTCTTAACTCAGTGAAGCTGCTGGTAGAAATGGATTCATTTCATTGTTGTTGACTTGTTAACCTTGCTCTTCAACCAAGCTATAAATACATGAAAAGGCAAGTTAATTTAGTGTACTGACTCTTTCTCTGTTACCAGTCAAGTGCTGTTTCGGACAGGTGGTGAGGGAGCAAGGGATGCTGTGATCATTGCTAGGATATGTGTATATGGCGTGGTAATACTTAAAGAGTTTCAGTTAGAGTGTGGTTATAAGCAATATCAGCAGATTTCAGCCAATCAGATTGCAGGGACAGAACAAACTGTGGTATAATGTCAGACAAGTTTTAATTTCCATGTGTTACATAACTGTCCAGCTAGTTATCAAACCCTTGAGGCATGCATGTTAGAGCATTGGTGGGGTCACCTGGAATGGAATTCCACTGCCATATACACTACCTAAAACAATGAGACTGTATTCTTCAGGAATTCCGCTTCGTGGGGCCTCAAAATTATTGGCCTTGTAGTGGCATTTGTAAGTTCCCGAATCTGAAGCCTTTACTGACTCAATAGTCAAGGAAAGGATACCCTGACTGACCATCTCTTTAGGCGGTAATGATGCATTCCAATGTCCAGAATGTGTGGTGATCTCTCCGGAGCTCAGCAGCAGGAATTCCTTATCATCTTTCAGCCACCGGATGAACATTTTCTCCCAAAGCATATTTTTGGGTATTGCACCATAGCAGGGTAAGGTGACATTGTCACCCTCATCTACAGTGGTTTCTGTTGCAGGTATTGATGGAGCTTTATAGGAGAGATAAAATTAGTGTTCAGGTAACATCAGCAGACTTTGTATAACTTTGAATGTTACTGTAGTTTTTTTCTGCTGTAACAATGAAATGAATCTAGTAAAAACTGAGGAGAGTTCTGACAAGAATCAGCAGTGAGGTTGCATTTAAATCTATCCATACTTCACCCACAAAACTGTGGTTGGAAATCCCATTCACCTAATTAGAAAGTGTAGTAAACTTTTTATTTATTATTATATTATTCACATATACTGGATTTATACTGGGTGAATGTTTTATTTACACTGTTTTTCATTACTAAGTTGACTGTATTTGTTTCGTCAGTATCTCAAGTTGGTCATTTCAATAAATAATGTTCTGAGATAGTAGGATTATTTTCTCAAAATCTTAAGATAAAATTTTCTGAAGAAGATTTCATAAATAAGTTGAGATCTCATAAAAACAATGGGATTTATAGATGGAGAGGAGGTGGTACAGTGCAGTAAATGTCTTCTCTGATGTGTAGAACATGGCTCATAAAGCAGATGTTAATGATGGGCAAATAGCAGTGATTGCAGTTGGCTGTACATAAGACCACAGTGTGAAAGAAGTAGCTGAATTTGCAGGTGTAGCAAAGTTTATGGTCATACAGGTCTACCAGAAAGATGAAACTGACAGACAGCGATTGCTAGTGGGTTTCACAGCTTGTGCACGAAAACTACATCACTTCCAGGCAATAATTGCTTTTCAAATGTCAATAAAATTGCTTTTTTAAGTCAATGCAGGTCCTTCACAACCAATTTCAAGAATTCAAGAATACTCTGCAGAGAACTGCATACCATATGCCAGGTTTAGCATGTCTGTCCAAGCAGAACGTATGCTACATTAAACCCTCCAGCACAGGATTTGAAAATCCCTGAGCTACAGTTTCTCATTAGGTTGGCTGGGATTTCAGCATTTGGTAAATCTTGTTTCTGTGAAAGAACTAATTCATGGGCAAATCATGAAAATTGCAATTCTTCAGAAAACTCCTAATGCCGAAAGTAGTTTTTCGGTAAAACTTACGCAAAATGTTCAATGACACGGTGGATATGCTCCTTTTCCCTTGCCACAGACACTCATACAGGTCTGTATCACTCATTACTGTATTTTTTAGCGTTAATGTGAAGTCCCCCTTCAAAGCATCTGATTTTTCAAGCTCCACACGCCCCTCGTAGCCATGTCCTGCAATAAGTTGGCCATCTTGAAAAAAGGTCACATTTTTGCCCATGGCCTGCCATTGCACGTCAAGTTCCCCTGTGCCATAGGATGTGTTGTTGCAGGGCAGGTACACTACACTGCCAAAGTGTACTTGAAGCTCACTGATCTCAGAGTATGCTACCAGACAAGCTTTGATGAGGGTACAGATAAGACATTGATAAAAGAAGAATTAAACAACTTTAAAATGCAGCAAAATCAAGAAAATTCTGAGGAAATTATCAACAGCATTATCAACAACTGTAACAGTTTCCCACTACTCTACACTCACCTGTTAGAAATGATGTAAAGATCACTGCATGACCAAGAATTTTCATGCTGAAATGTCTCCAAAATTCTGTCAGCGCAATAAACAACAGCAAAGAATGCTGCAACAGTAAAACAGTGGGAATCTACCTGAATAGAAAAATATTCACAAACATCCAAAATTTTCTTTGCTGCATTTTATAGGACAGTGATGCTACCATTACACATGAGGGCCACACACCCAAAAGTGTAGTGCAGTGCAGTGTGTCTACATCACATGATTTGTAATGTGAACTTTACTATGAGCTCCACTGCTAGAGATCTAAAACAGCTGGTTGAATTGGATCATAGCCTTAAGAGCCTCATTCACTCATATTCAACTCTGTTCATATTACACTGAAAGCTTACATGCTTATGCACATATAGTACAAGTATCAAACTGCTGGAGGCTCATTCACATATA
>BRDA01009662.1:0-14563 GCA_036984385.1 Crenuchus spilurus
TTACTGGAGCTGGAGTTCAGACATTTAAAGTCTTTAATAAAGAAGAGTTTCAGTTGTGAAATAGTGTCCATTAGGCCAGCAGTTCATTAAAACATTACTGACACAGGGTATCATATTTAATCCAGTTTTATTTGAGATCTGTTTTATATTACCTTCCACTCACCCAAAGGAGCACCTCTTTTAAAATGATTTTTAATCACTAGTAAATTTAGGCTTTTTTAAACATGGACTAATTTATAACACTTTATTATTTTTACTTGCATTATACACTCACTGGCCACTTCATTAGGTACACATACCTTGTATCTACACTCACTGTCTATGTTATCAGCTGCACTGATCATACAGGAGCTCTGTGTAGTTCTACACTTACAGACTGTAGTTCATCTGTTTCTCTGTATACTTTATTATCCTCCTTTCACCTGTTCTTCACTGATCAGGACCTCACAGAGCAGATAATATTTATGGTGGATCATTTGCTGTAGAGCAGTGACACTGATGTGGTGGTGGTGTGTTAGTGTGTGTTTCACTGGCTCAGACACAGTAGAGCTGTTTTGTTCCTGCAGTTTGTATTGGTCCTCTAGTCCACATGATGCTGTCGGCTGAATAGTTTTGAATGCTGCACTATTTTCTCCAGTAGTGACACTGAGGTGTCAGCAGCTCTGCTGTGTCTGATCCACTTATACCAGCTAAACACACACTAACACACCACCACCACATCAGTGTCACTGTAGCACTGAGAATGATCCACCACACAAATAATTTCTGCTCTGTGGGGTCCTGATCACTGAAGAACAGAATGAAAGGAGACTAACAAAGTATACAGATAAGCAGATGGACTACAGTCTGTAATAATGCAGATAGAACGTATGTGTACCTAATAAAGTGGCCACTTTTATTGTGTATTTTATAGAGATATGGTTTATGTTAGAGAAGGTCTAAGGTTCTGCTACTCTTCACAGTCTTGAAATAATCATTCATCAGCTGTGCAGAAATAACTGCAATAATGGACCTTGTATTAGTGTTTGGACCAATCAGTGGACATATTAGAAAAATGTAACGCATATTAAATTATAGCAATAAATAATCATAGACCAGATGAGCTTTCAACCAGAATCCAGCACCAGTCTTCACATGGTATAGCAAAGTAAATATTACTTTAAAAAGGACTGCCAATAATGACAGGCCAAATGAAAGGAATTTAAACTATATACACTAGTAAGTATAACTGATCTCATTACATAGACTAAGAAAAACAGGTGCTGGGGGTGTTAGAGAATGATGTTAGACTTTATTTGGGTAGATGAGGGCAGAAAAGGGCAACAGACAACTTCAAGAACAATGACCACTGAGCTCAGTTCAGCACACGTAGACTGTATACATTAGAGTAACACAATGCTGCCCTCTAGCGGCAAGCACTGAATAAAGAAACCTGTTGCCTGGTTCATTAAGCAGTTATTTTATCTATAATGACTATATTCCACTGAATGTAACGTAATGAACGTTTTAGCATTTAGTCAAACAGACTGCATGGAATTGACCTGAAGTCTTTTAATGCTGTATGGAGAATAAGGAGCTCTATGTGCATTATAAATTGGAAAAGTCTGCGGGAGAGTGTGACTGTGAGACAGTCCAGAAAGTGACCCTGACCTAATTCCCAATACGAAGACATATCTGGGGAGCAATTCAGTGCAGAATCCAAACACATTTGTGCAGCAATATTCCCATAATTCTGCGTAGCTTTGTCAGATGCACTTGAATTTATTACAGATGGGAATATGATGTTTATTGGACTCATGCCTGCAGTCCCTAAAGCTGCAAGCTGCAGCTGGTAAAATACATAGTTCCATTAATGTGTCTTTAAAAAAAATGTCAGTAATTCAGCTTACATTTAAAATACATTAATTCTTACTTCTCCATCTACTAATATTAAATGCCTGACCCTCAAAAATAAAGCCATTGTGATAAGGTGCATTAAATAAAATAAAGAACTCAGATTTTCAGGAAAGTGCAATTTAATATACTTATAAATAAAATAAAATAAAAAAACAAACAAAAAAAAAACATAAAGAGCCATTGAGACGCGAGTAAAATCAGACTAGAATTGAAAGTAGAAATTGATCAGTCCAATGGCACACACTGAAATACCTTTCTAAATCAAATTACTGTGACATAATGTGGTTTATAAAGGCTGGAAAATGTGTGTTTAGATTGGAGTGTGCTACCAGCATTTATGAAGTACCATTCATGAAGCCCTTTAAAAATCCAGTATATAAGCTACAGTAGCAATACAAATGACAAAAAACACATTGTTCACAAAAATAACACTGGTACATTTGATCATACAACACCCCCCCCCCCCCAGTAAACATTCCGTATTGCTTTCATCATTTTCTCCTCAGTAATACATGATTGCATAATGACTTGAGCTAGTGGTCACTCTTGTTATTCACAATGTTCCTGAAGAACAGGAGAAGTGGTCAAGGCATTTAGTACACTCAACATGTGCTTTTGTTTTTACGGTTTCAGAATTGAGACAGATTGTGATTATTTTCAGTGCTTGAGAAAAAAATTGTGCCACAGAATTGCATTAATTACACGAATGACACAAAAAACATCTAGAATTTCTCAGCGTGCTGCACAAGAGGTTTCAGCACTAAATCAACAAGGCGGATTAGACAGCCAGAAAATGATTCTAAAAACATAAACAAATATCACAATACTTTAAGACAAACCTACAGTTTCTTCAGTGCAAAATCTACATTCACTATACACTATATGTCCAAATGTTTGTGGACACCCCTTCTAATGAATGCAGTTGCACCCATTGCTCGCAAAGGTGTACAAATACACAAACAGTTTGTCTAGACCCTGTCAATAGAACAGGACTCTCTGGAGCACATAAACAACCTATTGGCATCATGACTAATGCCAGGCATGGACTAGAGGGGTACAAAGCTGCACCATACTGAGCTGTGGAGCTGTATTCTTTGGAATGGTGGTGCTCCATCCAGTACTTCTGGGATGAGATGGGGATGAGGTGGAGTGTTGATTATCCAACATCCTGACCTCACTAACACTCTTGTTGTTGAATGCAATTAAATCACGGTAATATTCTACAATCTAGAAAAAAAGCCTTCACTGGACAGTCCAACAAAAACAGGAAAAACACTTAATACCCTTAATTTCAGATGAAACAATGAATGAGAAGGTGTTCCAATAGTCTTGTCAATGTAGTGTACATGCTACTCTACTTGAAGAGAAATTATTCATGGCTTTATAATGACCCATTTCTAATACAATGTACAAAAAATGTTCTACATTAACATATTCTCAGCCCAACATTAAAGTGATGCTAAGTACGAGTTCTTATCAATGCAAACCTGTCTTGCACCCAAAGCAGCCTTGCAGATTTTTCTTAAAGGAAACATAAACAACGTAATTAGCATTTACATATGACATTTTTGTTGTTAGACAACAACATGCCTGATTTTTTTGGGAGGGTTTTACCAGTTTTTATTCCCTTCCCAATGTAGCATTAGCCAGTTAGCCCATCCCCTCCATTAGGACTCTCTTCATCACTTTGCACTGTCCCTGACTCTAGGAGGGTGAAGACAAGCACAAGCCTCCTTTGTTGTGTGTGATGTGGCCACCACCTCTTTTTGAACTACCAATCAGTAGATGCCTGAGCCAGCAGACATTGCAATGTCTGAGTGATAGAGAGAGAGAGCGCCATCTACCCGCCCAGAAAGAGCACTGCCAATTTTTGCTCTCTTGGGTCCCGGCTGTTGATGGCAAACAGCATAACCGGGATTCAAACTCACAATCCTCTGGTCATAGTGTCAGTGTCTTAGCCTGCTGAGCCACTCGTGGCCTGCTGATTTTTAATTAGTAGTTTACATTTAAAGCTTAGTGGCACATAATGGATTATGTTTTGTTTTTAGATCCACAACTACTAGAATGCAGTGTTGAAATCCATATTCATCCATTAGACTCTTCCAATCCAACGTAAACGAGTAGAGTAAGAGTGCACCACTGACATCAGCATTAGCAAACCTAGCTGCTTTTCTAATATATTGAACTGTAATCCCAGCATTATGATAAGTATCATATCACCAGGTTATGGCCAATACACAGATCTATGTGGATACAACAACCATATAAACTGTTATGACGTGATACAGTTGTATGACACTATAATGTGCTTTTCAGTCATTTGTAGTTTTGTCAACAGAAGAGAATAAAAAATGACACAATTAATGTCTTCTTATTACCTACATTGTAAAACAATTTTTAAGTACAATTAAGATTTTTTTTCCAGACAAATAAATGCTACCACATGTAATTGAAGAGTTAATTTGCAAAAGGCAAAAATTTTTCAGTTTCTGACATGTGCTCTTTGCATTATGTGATGACTGGACAAAAAAATGGCCCAAAATGACAGAAAATGTCTGGTTCAATTTATGTCCTTTAAAGGCAAAGTACTTCCTTCTCCTGTAACGTTTTCATTTGGGAGGAAACTGATTTTTGCAAACAAATTCTTAAAATGCTAATTATGTATGTAATTGACATAATTTGAGATCCTATAACTCCAGACTGCTTCTCAGAATGTGCTTGCTAGAAAAGAGGAGTGGTGCTTTTTATGCTTACATCTATCTTCATTTTTCTGTCAGTACATGGATTCACTCTCACGCAAGTTGCCAAAAGGGAGGCCAAACGTGCTTCCAAGTCTCTTCGTAACTCCTCCTCCTCCACTTCTCCAGCTCCAGTTCAGTAAGGAGGTGGAGCCTCTGTCACTGTCTCTGCCCTGTCTCTTCTGACTGGCAGACTGAGTCTCTCTATCACTGCAGGGTGAAAGTGGAGCTGTCCTCTTCTCCATCTGTACAGAAATATGTGTTACGCTGGATAGAACACTGCTCTAAATCACAAATGTTAAACCCAGTGCTGCACAATATTCACAAAATACTAGTAGCTAACCCTAAACATTGCAGTTCTTCTATACAAATGTAGAATTAATTTGGCCGATCTTGATGTATTGCATGAATGCCACGATCTGTCAAAAGCACATAAATTTATCAAGGTCATCATAGCACAGTAAAGAAAACATGGCAGGGAGGTTACATGGTTTATTTGAATATTTATCAATTTGCATGATGATAATGATTAACAAGCAACATTGTTTTAAAGTTAAATGACACTTTTCTGTAATATGTAAGCAATGTTTATTACATACAACTCCACGTATGTTTATACCTCATGTGTGTGCAGGGTAATAACGTCGAGCTCCACTCCTCTCTCCGAGCTGCTTTTCAGAGCATGCACTACCTCTGCATGCTCAGCCCATTTGCAGTCTGAACCATTTACAGCCACTATATAATCTCCTTCACGCAACCCTGCCTCCTGTGACACAAACACATTCTGCTTAATCTGAAAAAGCATGAAAAAGCAATAACTGTCATATAATACTGTTAAAAACCTATACATTTTAAAAAGTTCAGCTCAAATGTATTTATTTCTAATTAACAAAGAATGAAAACATATAACAGGAAGTTAACATGTTAACAACAAAGAACAACAGTATCAAAAAATAGAATATCCTGATAAATTTAATTTTTGTTCATAATTTAATTCAAAATCACAAACTGTCATAATTTGTTATTACACATTAAGTGATATTTCAACCTATTTTTGTTTTAATGTTGATGGTTTTATGATGTAACAGTATGGGTTATACCTCAAAAATCCAAAATCTCAAATTATTAGAATATTTCATTTGATATTTGAGTAAATTACTGCAATATCAACATTAAAAAGGCTTGAAATATGTAATTTTAAGGATAGTCTGTATTGCCCTGCCCTGTGTCCAGTGAGGGGGTAGGGGACTACCTGCAAGCCTGATCAGGATTAAGTAGATAAGTTAACAGATGGATGGATGGATGGATGGATGGATATGTCACTTTATGGGTAATGAATATACAAACTCCATTTCCAGAGGCACGATCACCACTGGGTCACTTCATCATTTCTTTTCATTGTATTATTTTCTATTATACACATTTTCTTTTCATTCTTGCTGCTCAATAGTCTGTGGTCACTGATTCTCGTCTTCATGATGTACCATGCAGGAGACAGATCTGAACTGCAGGCAGGTCAGTCAAGCACACATACTGTATGTCTGTTAAGCCACGCTGTTGTAAAAAACATCTTGATATCAGCATAAAATACCAATAATATATGGCTAGTTAATAACTTCATGATAGTTTCACAGAAGTTCAAATTTCTTTGTCATTTTGGCTGTTACAAAAAGGTTCAAATGAGTTAACAAATTAGTTTTATTACATCTTAAGAAAGTGTCCCATAGGACACAAATAAGGTTTATAAAATATATGACACTTTACCTTTTCAAATTAAATTATAGACACAAATTAACATTTTGTGTAACAGTGACACAATAAAATTATTAAATAATAAAATTATAAAAATTTTAAAATTAAATTATTTTTTAAATAATAACTAATGACACACTACATGTGTGTATTCTGACATAAGTTTTCTGAGTGTGAAAATTTGTCTTTTAGGTGGGATTTTTTTTTCTGTAGGTCTTGTGTAAGTTTGCAACAGTACAGCTACAATAAAATGAATTTGTGGGTGGAGCATGGACTTTACTTAAACTAACTGAGTACAATTTCCTATTATGTCAATTTCCTTACTGCAGCACATCCCCCTGGCAAGATTCCGGCAACCAGAACTGGTGAATCACCTCGCAGAGTGAGACCTAGTCCCGCCTCTCCCCGGACTAGGCACAGGTGGCGGCCCACCCATCTATTCCGAGCAGAGAATACAGAGAGAGGTCCCTATACATATGAACACACACACACACACACACACACACACACACACACACAGTAAATAAGCAGCACAGACAACTGTAAATCCCTTTCCATTAGAAAAGTAATAATTGCAGCATGAAAATTATAAGAAATTACTCTTCTCCCATTTGTTTCTGAAAGTGTGCACATTAAAGAAGAAAAGAGAATAAATAATAAACGAGAACATATAACGAACAGTTCTGGATGTTTTGTGAAGATAATAATTATGAAGGCATGCATGCAGCCTTTATTACCAGTCGGTGAAAGATATCGGTCACTCTAACAGAGCTGAAGTCAGGGGTTTTAATATCAGGCTTTTGATGAGTGTGAGCTGTAGGAAAGAGGTCATGAGTAAAATATTATTTAAACTGGTCACTTAACAATGGAGATGATCAGAAATGATCATATAAACTGCACACTGTATCATACTTATTCTTATCTCTACATAGACATTTATGTATCTATACCATATATCTAAATTTAATATTCCTGCTGCTACATCTCTTCATGTATATATATATCAGTAACACACAAATAAGTTATTAAAAAATCATACATTGTGATTTCTGGATTTTTTCTTTTAGATTATGTCTCTCACAGTGGATGAACATTTCAGACCCCTCCATGATTTGTAAGTGGGAGAACTTACAAATTTGCAGGGTGTTCAAATACTTATTTTCTTCACTGTAATATATATATATATATATATATATATATATATATATATATATATATATATATATATAAAAAGTATATATATATACTTTTTACTCAGCTGTTTAATCCTGTGATGCCATCTATCACATTTTTTATCTTAAATCTGTGCTGCTATAATAATTCATTGATATATTTTTAGATCTAAATTTTTACGATACTATGTATCAACAATATTGCGTATTCCGTGCGAGCCAAAATGCAACGAAATTTCATTCTACGTACAATTGTGTATAATGAATGACAATAAAGGTTGTCTAAGTCTAAGTCTAACATGTTAATATGGTGTATTTTTTTTACATGTAAACAACCATCACAACTGTAACCTCAACCCTAATCCTACATAACATAAAAATTACTGTGAAGAACTGTAATGACACCACCAGACTACTGTAAAATAATAACAAGAATGATTTAAATAAAAAAAAAATCTATATTATTATCATATCTATATTATATATCATATGATACATCTATATCATATCTACATCTTTTGTCACAGTATCATTTTAAACTTACACTGAATATCTGGAGCTTCTGCAATTTCATAAAAATCATCCTCTTGGTCAATGTCGGAGTATTTTTCCAGAGAGCGTGTATGTGCATGTGACAGAACTTCCTGTAAAATATCCATCTTGCGCAGCATCTTACAAACACCATGGAGACGCAGCGCCTCCTCATGTCTTATGATGGCTTTTCGCAAATGAGCTTTACCTAAATAACACAAGTGTACTGTCAAACAATTTATGGTATATAATTCTGATCACCAAACATAAGGAGATGGAAAAATGTGTAGTTAACATAAATTATAGGGTGCCCTCCAAGTTAAAGTTCCCAAAAGCAACACGCATTTGATTTTGTGTCAATGGTTCCTATACACAGAGGTGAGTAGTAACTAGTTAGGATGTCCTAATCAAATTGGTCACATTTTGATCACGTTAGTAACATATCACCAACATCAGTGAAGTAATAGCAGTAAAATGGATACATTTACTAGATGATCAACAGATGTTACAAAATAAAGCTTGTTCATATCTGTACAGTCATATATCAAGAAATTAGAACATCATCATATAATTAAAATAGGTAAAATGTCATGTTTTCTATTCAATTTTCATTTATATTCAAATGACATTTCAAGCCTTTTATATTTTCATATGTCTGGCCAATCAAGCAAAGCAATATCACATAGAAAAAGAAACTGGCATCTCCATTAAGCTTGTCAGCAGATGGAAGCATGAAGTGCTCTAAAATATCCTGGTACACAGCTGATGAAACCAACAGTGAAACAATTCCAGCAGCGCTCCGCATACCACATAAATTAAATATATAAAGGCCATTACACATTTATATCTCATGCAAAAACCACCGGCATGGCTTACTTACCAAGCCTCAGTCTGTCTTCTGGTTCGTGCAGACACATCCTGTCAGGTGGTCTTGTGTGGACATGCATTAGAGCCTTCACCCCTGAATCACCATCCTCATCCTTATCAATCATATCTACAGAGTCACAACACAGACCAATCTTCAAATTAAATAACACTAATAGCAACAGAACCACACAGAACCAAAAACATGGGTACATCTTCAACAGTGAAGTGTTCACCCATAGCAGTTTCAGAGATGTTCTGTTTACATATTATTTGCAAATAATATCTATCTATCTATCTATCTATCTATCTATCTATCTATCTATCTATCTATCTATCTCTCTCTATGTCTATAACATATTCCTTCTGTCACCATTGATTTAATAGATTAATGTGCTAGATGTGGGTGGCATAGTAGTTTAGTGGTTAGCACGTTCGCCTCTCAGCGCTGAGGTCTTGGGTTCGAGTCCCCATCTGGGTGGAGTTTCCATGTTCTCCCTGTGTCTGCGAGGGTTTCCTCTGGGGTCTCCGGTTTCCTCCCACAGTCCAAAAACATGGAGGTCGGGTGTATTGGGTACTCTAAATTGTCTGTGTCCGTCTCTGTCTGTGTATGTGTGTGTGCACCCAGCGACGGATTGGCACCCTGTCCTGGGCTTAGTTGGGAGAGTGTAATGCCCTGCCCTGCGTAAAGGGGTAGGGGACTAACCGTGACCCTGATAAGGATTAAGCGGGTGGGATAATGAATGGATGGTACTGTGTTCCAGTGCAGAAACCGGGACAGGTGCACTCACCTGAGCAGTCACAAAGAGCAGTAGCAGTGTAGTAGTGGGCCAAGGCTCTGAAATGCTGAGTCTTGACCTGAACCACAGACAGCCAGGAGAATGGAACATAATCCTTCAGCAAAGGCACTGACATGGCCTGGAGCACCAGGGAATACACATCTGAAACCTAAACCAAACACACATAACTCATTGTCCATGCTTATGAAGAACTTCTCTTGTGATTTATACATATTTTGTCTGGTTTACCCGAGCTGCCTCCTGAGCGGCCTGTAGGTTTGACATCAGGTCATCTTCTTCCATAGTGAGTGTAACTCTCTCACAAACACACTCTTGAACCTGCAACATAAAACAAAACACACACATAGGCATGGAGCTGAAAACATGAACATGTATTCTATCCACACAGATCGTAATACACAGCGGATAGTTTTAGCTGATGGTTCATTTAAAACATTCACAATCAGAAAGATCAATATTTTGAGGAGTGACATAGTACATGTGCACTGTGTTTAAAAAATATAATGTTGTAAAAAAAAGTTCATTGTTGTTCATAATTTAATTCCAAAATGTGAACCATCACATACTTCATATTCATTACATGTCAGGTGAAATATTTCCTGACAATATTAGTCTTTTTTGTTTATAAGTATGGCTTATAGCTCATGTAAATCAGAAATAAAAAATATTAGAATATTTTATTTTAGAGTTACAGTAAATTAGTATTCAAACAATTTCAACACTAAAACAGAAAAAGGCTTGAAATATGTCACATTAGGTGTAATGTAATGAATATAAAATAAATGACAGTTTACCTTTTTGAAGTAAACTATGAAAACAAATCAACTTTTTACACTATTCAAATTTTTGGACATATGATGCTGAATACATCATAACATAAACACACATATACATAATAAAATATAGTCTTTATGACAATCTTGTAGTGTGAAATTACATTGTAATACATATTTCTTATCCTATATGGGTAACATCATTATGCATTGACCAGCTGCATTTTTTATTATAAATAAAAATTAAATAAATATAAATGGTGTATATTTAATTTAGAGTGTGTATTGATACATAAGATTTTTATTTTTATTTTTATATTGTCTCTTGGGTGTAGTACTTAATTTTGTTCTACCTCATGTAACAGACGTGATGTGAATGACAATAAAAGCTCTTTGAATCCTTGAATAAATAAATAGAATTTAATCATAATTCTGGTTTTATTGGTGCATTTTATCTGTTCTAATTTATCAGACCACAAACAAATCATACTATGTATTGTGTATCGCCCACCCTGTAATATAAAATGTCTTACTATTAATGACTTATTATCTTTTTTCATTTATATGTACAGCTCAGAATAGATTTGTGATTCACTTACACACATTCCTCTGAACACAAAACAACCATGAAATATCTGTTGCAATACACTGAAATACATTTATATTAAATCCTTCATAACATCTTCACCAAAAGCCTAAAATATATGATTTAACAGATTTTTTAACTAAATAAGTTTAAATGAAATATTAATCATCTGATAAGATTTTTTTCCGTATTCTTTTACCTGAGCGACCATGAGGCGAACCAGCATACTCAACGCAGGGCTACTCATATCTAGGCTGGGAGCGTGAGAGAAATTCTCTTGCAAGTAGAGGAATGAACCTGTCAAATAAATACACCCAAGTAAGTGCTTCACATGTATGTATACATATCTGTTAAACTATGCTCATGACAAAGGTTATTACATGTTTATGGTTGATGTTTTAATGGTATAATATTTAATTTACAACCCCATTTCCAAAAAAGTTGGGACACTGCAAAACGTCAAAGGAAAACAGAAAGTCATAATGTGCAACCCTGTATTTAATTTAAAATAATACAAAGCCAACATATTAAATGTTGCAATTTTTTTCCTGGTTAAAAATATGTGCCCATTTTGAATCTGAGGTCAACAACACATTAAGACAGTGGCATTTTTACCACTGTGCTGTATCATGCCTTCTATAAACAACACTCTGTAAGTGTTTTCCCATTCTTACTTCATATGGTTTCAGCTGCTCAACAGTTCATTTCCTAACATGGCAAATGTTTTCAATGGGTGACTGATTTGAACTGCAAGTAGACAATTTAGAACCCAGACTCTTTCATTACAAATTATTTCTCTTGTAATATGTGCAAAATCTGGTTTATTGTTATTTTGCTGATAAAAGTAAGGCCTTCGCTGAAAAGATGACTGAATGGCAAAACTTGTATACATTGTTCCCCATTAAAATTTCCTTCACAGGGAGGAAGTCACCTATGTCATGTACATTAATGCTCCATCAAACCATCATGGATGCTGGCTTTTCAACTGAGTGATGAAAAGTGCTGACAAGCCAGATGGTTCATCTCCTCTTTAGCGTGGGGGTGTGGTGTCGATGATTTCCAAAAATAATTTAAAATTTTGATTTGTCAGACCACTTGACATTTTTCCATTTTTCCATCTTATTTCATCTTAAATGAGCACAGGTCCAGAGCTTTTGTGGCCCCTGTGCAAGCTTTTTTCTAAATGTGCTGTTTATGTCAAATTCAAAAATGTGCATATGCATCCCTCCATCCATCTGCTAAACTACTTAATCTAGCTCAGTGTTACAGTGAAAATAGTCAAATCTTTTTTTAAAAAAAACAGTAAAATATGTCATTTTCAACATTTAGTCATATATGTCTTTGTACTGTTTTAAGTTAAATATAACATAAAAATGCATATCACTGCATTCTGTTTTTACCTGAATTCTCATATTTACATTTTGCACAGCATTCTAACATGTTTGGACTGAGGTTGCATGCTGAAACAAACAACAGTACCTGCAGCTTTCTGGAAAGCATCAATAGCATCATGGATACCAGCCAGTGTTGAGCGGTCTTGTCTTGCACCAATTTGTGTGTAAAGTGCTCCAATGTTAAACAACACACTTCCCTTCTCAAAGGCCAGCGCTCTCTGGCATGACGGAACACCTGTCAGGGAGTCATACCTAGCAGAAGAATAAGTCATGTTACACCTACATTTTCATAATATTCACACAGCCAAATGCCTCCTCTGTATAGCTGCATAACACTAGTAATGAGATCATACTCGTACATATTGCACAAGCACTATTCAGTCAATAATGAGCAAGACCAGACTGCATTATTTTGGCAGAAATAAGTTTGGATTACATGACATCCAATTCATAGTACACAGTGATTGTTGTGATTATTTAGGGATCTCATTTGCATATTACGGCCTTCTGTGATGTCAGTATCACAAAAGGCCAGTACAGCACTAATCATTATTGGTTAACAAACATTATAATAATACACATTATGAACTTACAGTAACAATGTCATTATAAAGAATGTACCACCCCAAAATTAAGTAACATGTAATAAATGACTCATAAACACTAAAATAAAAGTTCAGACTCAGTAAGACACTTTCCTTATATCAAAAACAAAATATAGAAACCAACAAAATGTATAGTAACAACTTAGACCTGTATGAACCACTAATTGTGTGTGTGTGTGTGTGTGTGTGTGTGTGTGTGTGTGTGTGTGTGTGTGTGTACCAGTGAAAATGAACTCCCAGAGTCCTGTTTGGAGCAAAGAAACGCTGATCCAGGAAATAGAGGTGGTTGGAGTACTCTGTGAGCAGCTCGAGTCCCGCGTCATTACGGCTGGGGGTCCTCATGGCCTGCATGGAGAGCATAACATGCTCAAAATTGAAAGATCACCTGCTCAGCAAATTAATATTTATATATTTAATTATACAGATTTAATATATATAACAAAGTAACTGAGAAATCTGACCTGATATCAACCAGAGCCTTAACTATTCATGTAAAAGTTCTGAGGTGGTGTCTGTATATGTGTTTCCACTATACCTGTCTGAGATCCATAAACTCTTTGATCTCTGTCACATAGAGAGAAGCATCTTCACCATAATGTTCACTGATGAAGTCCTGAAAGATAACGTTTTCAAATATCTAAACAGAAAACTACTGACATTTTGGCTGAGCATAAAATACGGTTGCTTCTTTATGTGCATATTCCCAGAGAGGCTCTGAATAATGAATCTCTGCACTGTTTTAACAAAGCTCCATCTTTTCTGTTGCATCATTTCATCCATTATGGTCTTCATCAGGCAAAAAACTGGTTCTTTATGTTACTCAAAAAGTAGCGACTGCAGTAGTTTTAAATAGTTTTAAACCGTTAATTATGAGTCAAAACATTCTGTTTACCTGAAGAGGAATAGCCATGTCGATTTCTTTAGTCTCTTTCAGTCCAAGTGGGATCATAGGAACATTTACCTTCTCACTAATAGAAAGAAAAAGAAAGCTTTTGTATTGTATTATCATATTTTGGTAAGTCTCACTGTCCACAATGCACTGTGTAGTTATTAACTACAGACTGTAGAACATCTGTATACTTTATTATCCTCCTTTCACCTGTTCTTCAGTGGTCAGGATCCCCACAGAGCAGCTATTATTTGGGTGGGGGATCATTCACAGAACTGCAGTGACACTGATGTGGTGGTGGTGTGTTAGTTTGTGTTGGTCCTCTAGTCCTTCACGGGTGTTCACAGGATGAATGTTTTTGATTGATTGACAATTCTTACTCCAGCAGTGACACTGAGGTGTTTAAAACCTACTCACACCAGCACAACACACACTAACACACCACCACCACATCACTGTCACTGAGAATGATCCACCACACAAATAATATCTGCTCTGTGAGGTCCTGATCAGTGAAGAACAGGTGAAAGGAGGATAATAAAGTATACAGAATTCTTAACAGT
>BRDA01009662.1:20633-37618 GCA_036984385.1 Crenuchus spilurus
CAATGGTTTCAGTATGTACAATTTTCTACAGCCATATATCAAAAATTAGAATATTGAGGGCTCTGAGTGGACTAAGGCGCTGACACTATGATCAGAAGATTGCGAGTTCAATCACGCGGTCATGCTGCTTGCCATCCGGAGCCCTGAGAGAACAAAACTGACTGTGACCTCACTGGGTAAGTAGATGGCACTCTGTCATGATTACTGACTCAGGTGTCTGCTAGCTGATCCATCAGAACTGGAGAACCTGCGCTTTCCTCCAAGCACGTTGGCATCCCAGTGACACTGTTTGCCGGCAGTTTGACAAGAGGTGTTGGTTGACTTCACACGCATCGGAGGAGGCATTTTATTAGAATATTTCATTTGAGTAATGTCTCAGGCTACAACTGCCACATTCCATATATCAACACTGCTGTAGTGTCCTGGGTTAAGGAGAAATAACTGGACTATTATTCTATTATTCAGTGGTCCAAAGTCCTCTTTTCAAATGAACGTTTCAGATGAAGGTTTTTCATTTCATTAGTAAATCAGCTGCTAGAGTCTGGAGGAAGAGTGGAGAGACACACAATCCAAGTGTCTGAAGTCCAGTGTGCAGTTTCTGCAGTCTGTGATGCTTTGAGGTGTCATGTCATCTGCTGCTGTTGCTCCACTGTGTTTAGTCCAAAGTCAACATCTACCAGAGACTTTAGAGCATTTCATGCTTCCATCTGCTGACCAGCTTTATGGAGATGCTCACTTCCATTTCCAGCAGAACTTAACACCTGCACGCTGTGCCAAAACTACTACCAAATAGTTTGCTGACTGTGATATTACTGGGCTTGATTGGCCAACTCATGATCTATAAGCCATATTGATCAACATTAAAACAAAAAAAGGCTTGAAATATATCACTATACGTATGTGTAATGTATATACAGTAAAATGACATTTTACCTCTTTTGAACTGCAAACAAAATGAACTTTTTTTAATTTTGATGTATGACTGTAGATTAATATGGAGCTTCAAGGAAATGGAAATGCTCACAGTGTAATTCTGTGGCTCCTGCAGTTTTCTGTGATGAGGGTACAGGGCTTGAAGGGAGGTCTGGGCATGTACTCGACTTTCAGATGCATTGTTCAGAGGGAGTGTTATCTGAAAACACAATACATAACAAAGATGGCTTATTCATAATTGTTAATAGGGAGAAAAGATGAGATATGGATGCTCACACACTAAGCAGAAGTCACACTAGTATTCACTAGTTACTTCTGACAATTAACCACCAGTATAGACTGCAAGAGCTTTAATACCAGTACACACACTTACATACATCACTATTAATCTGATTACATAATTAATTATTCAATTTAACACATTTTCAATAACTTTGTAAGATCTTATAACTCAAAATCCAAGTACTAATGTGAGACTGCTGCAGACACTGAGATATAGCATATCGTTGAGTTGCACCAATTATCCTAAGTATCAAAACCTTCAATCTATATATTCTATATTTAAATTTGGCAATCAATTCTATACCACAGCTTTTCATACTTTCAATACTTTTTGCACTATTTGGGCACACTATGTACAGTGGTGCTTGAAAGTTTGTGAACCCTTTAGAATTTTCACACAAGTCCTAAAAGTAAAGAGAACCCAGTTAAACAAATGAGAGACAAATATTAGACTTGCTCATTTATTTATTGAGGAAAATGATCCAATATGACATATTTGTGAGAGGAAAAAGTCTGTGAACCTCTAGGATTAGCAGTTAATTTGAAGATGAGATTAGAGTCAGGTGTTTTACATCAATGTGATGACAATCAGGTGTGAGTGGGCACCTGTTTTATTTAAAGAACAGAGATCTATCAAAGGCTGCACTTCACAACATGTTTGTGGAAGTGTATCATGACATGAACAAAGGAGATTTCTGAGGAGCTCAAATAAAGAGCTGTTGATGCTCATCAGACTGGAAAAGGTCATAAAACCATCTCTAAAGAGTTTGGACTCCACCAATCCACAGTCAGACAGATTGTGTACAAATGCAGGAACTTCAAGACCATTGTTACCTCCTCAGGAGTTGCATTGTTGCGTGTTTGCAGTTTGCTCAAAAATCAAGTTGACAAGCCAGAAGGCTGTTGGAAGATTGTTTTGTGGACAGATGAGACCAAAATATATCTTAATTTAAATGTTTAAAAAAATAAATAAATTTGGTTTAAAGAACCTTATCTCATCTGTGAAACATGGTGGTGGTGGTATCAGGTTTGGTCTGTTTTGCTGCATCTGGGTCAGGACGGCTTGTCATCATTGATGGAACAATGAACTGTGAATTATATCAGAGAATTCTAAAGAAAATGTCAGGACATCTGTCCATCAACTGAATCTCAAGAGAAGGTGGGTCATGCAGCAAGATAACGACCCTAAACACACAAGTCGTTCTACCAAAGAACGTTTAAAGAACAGTTACTGAAACCTTTAGTTACAGTTATTGCTGTAAAGGGGGGTCACACCAGATAATGAAAGCAAAGGTTCACACACTTTTGTCTCTCACAAATATGTCATATTGGATCATTTTCCTCAATAAATAAATGAGTAAGTATAATATTTGTGTCTCATTTTGTTTAACTGGGTTCTCTTTATCTACTTTGAGGACTTGTGTGAACATCTGATGTTGTTTTAGGTCATATTTATACAGAAATATAGAACATTCTAAAGGGTTCACAAAATTTCAAGCATCACTGTAACTGTATTTTGACAACTGAAGATTTCTGTATGGATTACAGATATTACTTTAAAAAATGTTTGTTAAGCTGATGTAGAAATGTGTCTGAGGTCTATCAAATAAACATTTTGCTTTAAGGACAATGGATTCCTCATTTATAGATGGTTGCAATTACCATCTATGTTCATATCTTCATGACTGTTCCAAATTTCTCAAGTCAAAACAAGCACTGAGCAGCTGTGCTTAGACCGTGCTGCTTAGCATTTTTCTGAACATTTATTCTGAAAACATTTACTTAGGTCTTGAAAATGCTTAATATGGAGATGTTCACATCAAAGAATGAAATGAATGAAGCTCACCTCACCGTGGGAGAAGACATCTAATCGTAGGCTTGTCACCTGAACAGGTGTGACTGAATGGACAGCCTTATCCTGTCCTAATGAGTAAAAACTCAATGGCACACCCACTTCAGGAGCAGGCTCATTTAACAGGCAGATGAGATCCATCTGAGGATGTCCTGTATAAGTTGACACAAAGAGGTGAAGAGAATGTGTGAGACTAGGCATTGTATGTGCATAAAGATAAGATTAACTGATTTTGTCTAATAATGCCTGGCAAAAACATTCAGAATGCAATGTCAGATAAAACAGTAGTGCCTGGAATGATATATACATATTATATACATAGAATGATGAAATCTATTACTGCTTTCTGATTGGCTGTTTACTGTTCATTCCAAGTGCAAGAGCATAAAAAGTTTCGCGAGCACGCAGGAAGCGTTTGAGTGCACATGCACGATCCACTAAACGGAAGAAAGAGTGAATGCTGTGTGAATTGCACTCTCGCACTTCAAAAGTGTGCTCTTCACTTTTGGAAGTGAACCAGAAAGAGTGATAGCGGGGACGGCCAATCACACAGCAAGAAACGGCAGAGCCAAGTGATGAGCTTATCGGCACTCACAAGGGAAACAGGCTTGAGCTTGAGTGGCTGTTTTCCGCTGGGTCCTGCTGCTTGACTCGTCTCCGTTTAATATAGAGTAACATTGATTTTGGACAGTGAAAACTGCAGGGGACCAAAATTGCATTTAAAAAAAATTGCAGGGGACATGTCCCCCCCCCCCCAATTACATCTGTGAAGTGGAATTGGAACAAAGTGAGCTCAAAATGTTTTCAGGGGTAGGGTTGAGCCGAATACTCGGTTCAGATGAGTATCTGGTACAGATAAAGCATTTGTGACGAGTACGATCATTAAACGAGTAAAACTCGTCAATATCTGTGCTTGTGCTGAAGGAAAATCCTCATTGGGTAACAGATTGTCTTCACAATCTGTGACTGGCCAGTCACACAGAGTGCCCGCCCCTCCCTATATGTCTCTGGCAGAGCTATACCGCACTCTCAGTCCCTCCCACGCAGTCACTCAGTCACACACACACACAGAGACAACCTACCTTAATCAACATCGTTTAACTTCGTGTGGAAAAAAAATGCCAAAAAGTTTAAGTAGTAAAAATAAATAAATAATTGAAAAAAAAATCAGTTTCTTCATAAAATTTTAAGAATGAACTCTTGTTCATGCATACTTAGTTCATAATTTCCTACTGCATGAGTTGTATTCATTCATACACTTAAAAATATTCATGTTCTCAGTTTATAAAAGAAACTTGTTCTGTAAATAGTTCTCTAACTTTTGTGATCAAAAACATTTATTTGATTTGATGCTGTACTGTAAATAGTTTTCAAATAAACAATACATATAACAACTTCTGATCAATTCATATACATTTCAGACTTAAAATAATGTACCAATTTAAGCCCCACCCACTTCCGGTTAAACTACGCCCAATTCTGGTTTAGGCCCTGCCCACTCCAAGTACAGGTAGGGATAGAGATCATTTAGATGGTTGAACAGATACAGATAGTGGTGTAGTCGCTCATCCCTATTCAGAGGTGAGTGGAGTGGGAGCTGAGTGATTACAAAAACATTGAGCGGGGAGTGGAAGTTACTGCTGCTCCACTCCAATCTCACATGCTCCGTCTGTAAAGCACAGAAGTGAAAACACCATCACAGTGTTGCTGTTTTTCTTACAGTGTAGCCAGTCAGGTTGTATTACTTCTTGTGATCACATACAAAAGCATTTTGGGTGTGAATCTGCAGAAGCCTGCCAAGAAGTGATAACACATCAGCTGACTTGCCTAATACAAGATAGCTGTGGAACGCTTTGTATAAAAATCCCACTTGGTTTAACTGTTTGCCTTCTAACACAACAATCTGCACTAAATATGGTGCAAGCATCCTGCCCAAATGCTTTTCAGGGCCCATGTATATCCACACTATGAACGGCATGAAGTGTACAGTGTTAACTTAGCAAAAAAAGGCAGCAGAAGTGAGGAGAAATGGGGCCTGACCCTCAGCATCCAGCAGCCTGTAGATGGCCTTTCTGCCTGGCAGTGTGCTCTTCTCTGGATCCTCACTCAGCTTCATCCTGGGGCAACCTCTGACCTCCACCAACTAACAAAAGAAGTAGTGCAGTGCATGCATATATAGATCTTAAAAATTGATCTGGATGCATTTGCTAAAATGCTGTTGCTATTTGCTGTTCTTACCTTATACACACAGCCGAGGGAGGGCTGACGTGTGCAAGTAACGAGGTGAGTTCCAACTCCCACAACATCAATCTCATTATCCTGGCAGAGACAGAGAGAGGGGCAAACATTTAACATGGTAGCGGAATCTAACACTAAGCTGGAAACATATTTGCTATATGGAGTAGGCTTACTATTTTGTTGAGCTCAGCAAGACTTTGTTCCGACACACTGTTTGTACCAACAATGATGAAAGACTCAAAAGCCGGAACAGAGAACCTGCAGGGAAACAGAGAGAAACTGCTGAATCATCCTGAACATCACAACACTGCAAGAAAACTCTAATTATTAAAAAGGCCATGTTTATTTGACCTTCTGACCAATTACTAAAAAAGTAATTAAATAACAAATTGCATGTAAGACTTCTGTATTATATTCGATACATTCAGAATCTATTGCTTACATCATATTTTTAAACAAACAAAAATATACAGAAAAAATTAATTAAGCCCATAAATACTAAGTTTCCTTTTAAGTTTAAATCATCATTTTAAATATCCTCTGCTACATGGATGATCCACCAGGGGGATCAACGTCTGGGGGGCAGTTGGGGCTTAGGTGCCTTACTCAAGGGTACTTCAGTCATTACCTGCCCAGGGTCACAAGACAAGACCCCTAACCACCAGACCACGGCTGCCCCCAATTAATTCGGGGAGGGTGCGAATATATATACACTGCTCATAAAAATAAAGGGAACACTTAAACAACACAATGTAACTCCAAGTCAACCCCACTTCTGTGAAACCAACCTGTCCAGTTAGGAAGCAACACTGACTGTGAATCAATTTCACCTGCTGTTGTTCAAATGGAACAGACAACAGGTAGAAATGAGAGGCAATTAGCAAGACAACCGCTATACAGGAGTGGTTCTGCAGGTGGTGACCACAGACCTTTTCTCTGTTCTCATCCTTTCTGGCTGATGTTTTGGTCACTTTTGCATTCTGTCAGTTCTCTCACTATAGATGTAGCATGAGGTGATGTCTACAACCCACAGAAGTTGCTCCGGTAGTGCAGCTCATCCAGGATGGCACATCAATGCGAGCTGTGGCAAGAAGGTTTGCTGTGTCGGTCAGCACAATGTCCAGAGCATGGAGCAGATACCAGGAGACAGGCCAGTACACCAGGAGACATGGAGGGGAGGTAGGAGGGCAACAACCCAGCAGCAGGACCGCTACCTCCTCCTTTGTGCAAGAAGGAACAGGAGGAGCAGAGCCAGAGCCTGCAAAATGACCTCCAGCAGGCCACTAATATCCATGTTTCTGCTCAAACTGTCAGAAACAGACTCCATGAGGGTGGTATGAGATTTTGAGTATGATTCCAAATCCAGACCTCCAAGGGGTAATAATTTTGATTTACACTGATCATTTTTATGTTATTTTGTTCTCAACACATTCCACTGTGTAATAAATAAAGATTTTCAACTGGAATATTTTATTCATTGAGATCTAGGGTGTGTTATTTTAGTGTTCCCTTTATTTTATATACACATACATACTTGTGTGTGTGTATATATACAGAATATACATTATGCTTCAAATATGGCAAGACTGTCTTTATAGGGTTAATAAATATTTCACTAAACTGGAAATGAAGGGTGTTACTAACTTCTTGCTGCACTCCCTGAAGACATGGCGCACTTCCACAGATTGTCTGCAGAGGTCTCCACTGTCCAGCCTTATGCCCAGAGGCTGATAATTCAGCTCACACAGAGCCAAGGCAACCGCACAGAAACAGAGAACTCCACTACTGCAATAAAAACACATTCAAACTTCAAAACCCAACGTAACACATTCTTTCCCTTTCACTCCCAGTGACCGTATTTATTTGTTGTTTAGAGAAATTACATAGTTGTTATTTTGCTGTTATTATATACTGCTTCTCTATAAACCACTTTTGGCTACAGCTGTCATTATCACATTTTAAGCTCATATTTAAATGTCACAAATAACTGCAATCAACTGTTTCTCTTATTTTGTTCATTGTATGCAATTATTAAATTACAAGCGACTATATGACTAACTGACTAGTGACAGAATTTCTCAGTTTAGCTAGGTAACTTAAGGCCAAAATCAAATCTATCCAATGGGAAAAGAGTAGCAGGACATTCTTACTGGACAATCCTCAATACTGGGATTAAGCTCTCGGGTTAACTTAGATCCAGCTTTGTAGAATACCCCATCAGCTGTTAATTCTCAGCAGCTTCTCAGGCCACAGACACAGCTTGAGCTCAACAAACTCATTTCTCACTGCTGCCCTCTAAAGGTAATATAACACTGACAATCTGAATGTTTTCATAAGAGCCAAGTGTTTCAATAAATGGTACTTTCTGAGATTAATATTTATTTGCTTCAGTATAACTGATGACAGCACATTAAAATAAACAAGTGAATGTGACATATCAATATGTCAGTGAAATATAATCAAAAGGTCTGTTTAAATAACTAAAAATCAAAAATTATAACAAAGACAATTTGGTAATATGTAACAGGCCTACTTTAGGTAAGAAGCATATTTAATTATAGAAGATCTCATTATTGCAGGTGATGATAAAAGCATAGTGCAATTCAAAGTTTAAATATTAAACTTCTCATAGTTGAAATAACACTCATACAATATTTGCATATTTATAATTTTTTTTATATATATATTTAGAATTTCCGGAAAAGTCTGCTTTCATGAAATATTTTTTTACATTTACTAAATTATTATTATTATTATTATTATTAAACGTTATGTTAAAACAGATATAACATCTAGGAGGTATAGCTAAACGATTATTAATATTACATACACATTTCATATTCTTGTTTTTAACATACAAAACACTCTTTTGTGTGCACTGTAATAAAGTACATGATAAACCACTTTATGCTGAGAAGCTTGTAATACGTTACCAGCTCACACTGTAGCTGTCAATCACAGGTAGGAAGTTATGGGGGTAAGCGATGGCATAGGACAGAAAAGCTGCAAGTTCTCCTTCACGAACTTGCTGAGGCTTAACTCCCAATAACTGACACACACGTCCTAACCAGCCTTTCACCAGAGAAATGAGGTCGATGGGGTCACCACCCCCGGAGGGCACCAGAGTCTGCAGTGAGATTAACATTAGTGAAAACTATGTACACTGACCAGCCACTTATTTAGAACCACCTACACTTATTGTCCAGTTTATCAGCTGCACTGATCATACAGGAGCTCTGTGTAGTTCTACAATTACAGACTGTAGTTCATCTGTTTCTCTGTATACTTTATTATCCTCCTTTCACCTGTTCTTCCCTGATCAGGACCCCACAGAGCAGATAATATTAGGGGTGGTGGATCATTCTCATCATTACACTGAAGACACTTATGTGGTGGTGGTGTGTTAGTGTGTTGTGCTGGTATGCATGAATCAGAGTTGCTGGACAACACTCCTTATCACTCTTTATCAGTGGTCACAGGATGATATCCACAGCATGTTGTTGGCAAGATATTTCTGGTTGGTGGACTCAGTCCAGAAGTTACACTGAGGTGTTTAAAAAATGGCCCCAAATGACTTTAAAAACCCAAATGAGATCCAAATCTGACCTAAATGAGATGAAAACATCTGGTCCCACTGACCTCCATTAAAAGCAACTTGAGTTTTCATCAAAAGCTGTTGCTTTTGATGAAAGTGAACAAAATGTAATTCTCGATTCTAAAATGTCAGTCATGTAGACATCTATTACAGGTTAAGAGAAATCAAAAAGTCATGACGCACCTGTGGCCACACCTCCTCTAGTGATGAGAAGGATGTGACGTAAGAGTGTGCCATGGTGCCTGCCACCGGAATCCCAAAGAGACGCCCCGCAAGTGCATTACTCGTCAAATCAAAACCTGGCCAGAAAGACAACTGAAAAGTGCATGTACTTCCACATTCACATGCAGTATTAGGGATGGGGTGAGGGTCGTGTACATTAGCCGTGACACTTAGTAGGCTTCTGGAACCAGCATAAACAGACCCAGATGATCACAGATGTAGTTCATATGTTTGGAAATCCTAATCTGCCTTAAACTCTGCAGTTAATATTAACCATAATTAGTGATCAACCGAAATGGGTTTTTCAATGGCCAATAACGATGCTAATAATTAGGAAGCAGGTCAGTTGATGGCTATATAATGCCAAAATAATTTGTGTTTAGTTTTTTTGCATTTGAAAGAATAGACAAAGAAGACCCAGGAGCAGCTAGAATGCTACGTTAGACAAGAGTGAGACAACATTCCTCCCCTAAAACTCCAGCAATTGGTCTTCTCACTTCCCAAATGTTTACAGACAGTTTTTAAGAGAAGAGGGGATGTTACACAATGTTAGACATTGTCCCAACTTTTTTGAGATGTGTTGATGCAATCAATTAGATTTTTTGTCATGAAAAAAAAATTTACATTTCATTACTTCATTAAATATTTTATTAAACAGTGTTATCTGGGCATATTGTGGAAGCAGCATAATGACAAAAACTTTCATTAGAAAATTAATTCACTAAAATTTAAACTGAATTATAAAAACTCTCTTTCTCTCAAAATGCTCTCTAACCTTTACAGGTGAACTTATAGTGACCTTCTCTAAACTTTTTAATGCACATGTCCACCTGTACTTTTGCACAACTTGCTGTTCTCTAACAAGGAGCTTAACAGCAAACTTCACATCAGCTGTTTGATCCATGAATCCACCAATAAACATCCTGCTTCAGTTAGAACTGGTATTTAAACTCCTCCACTTCACGCTGTTCACATTCTGACATCACACTGAGACCACACCTAACACCTGATCAGCAGTACCTCACCACTGTGAGGTTTCAGACAGGATGTTCTCAGACAGAAGTGAGCACTGAGCTTAGAGTGTCACAGAGTGTCATCAGCAGGTTGTAACAGAGACACAGAGAGACTAGAAGAGTCACAGAAAGACACAGAAGTGGATGTCCTTTAGTCACATCCCACACTGATGACCACTTCATTGTGAACAGTGTCCTGCAGAATCGGATGATGATGCCACACAACTCCAGACACATTTAAGGGAGGTGAGAGGCACCGAGTGTCACGTCAGACCATTAAAAACCGTTTACATCATTGTGGGTCTGTGTGCTAAGGCCAGGGAGCATTTATGCTGGATGAGGGACAAGTGGGCCTCAGTGCTGCTCACTGATAAAAGTTGATTCATGATGAGAAGAAATGATGGCAGCCAACAATGATGGAGACGTGAAGGAGACGCTGTACCTCAGCCACTGTTGTCACCAGATGGACCTTTGCTGGTGATGTCAGTGTGTGTAGTCATTACAGAACTGTCTACACTGTGTGAATGGTACAGTGACAAGCCCAGACTACTCTAACATCATCATTAATCCAGTCATTGTGTATCTTCATGTATGACAATGCTCCAGCTCATCAACGTTGCATCATTAGCGAACATCTCCTGGAAACTGGAGTACCTCAAACAGAGCGGCACTTTCTCCAGATCTAAATATGGGATCAGCTGAGTCGCCGCGTAGAGGCTCATAACTCTGTACCCCAGAACATCAATGACCTGAGGGCCGCACTTCAAGAAGAGTGGAATGCCATGCCTCAGCAGACAATAAGTCAAACTTGTGAACAGCCGGAGACATCATCGTCAAGCTGTAATTGATGCTCAAGAGCACATGACACGTTATTGAGACATTGACATTTTTTGCTAGGGTTTAACCACCACTGTTGTTGGATTTTGTTTCAATAAATAGTTTGAGATGAGAATCTCAACTACATACTTCTACTTAAATGTCCTACTTTCATGGTATAATGTCACTGTTGTGTGAACTTTTTACATTTTGAATAAATTTTACCTGAAAGTCAAATATCCCTAACTTTTTGTGAGTAATGTGTATATATATATATAAAACATAAAACAGTCAAGATTAACCCTAAACACTGCTCAATCAGCTCATTTCTGGTTCAACACACCAGTAGGATTATGTTACAATCCACTCATGACAGCTTTAACACATACTGAGTAATATGTTTAGGCTAACTTTATGGCAGTAGTCCACAGTGCATGTTTGCTTAACACCTATGGTATGCACACACAAAAATATAGGGGAAAGAAATGCCAAGACTGCGATGTGTGTGTATTTACCTCCAATATAAGTGTAACGAGAAGCAGTAAGCCCTCCATCTGGCCCCTGAGCTCTCCTCAAGCCCATCTCCATGAGCCGGCGCCTGGGGCCTGCAGCTAGACGAAAGCGGGCAGCATTTGTACATACCAGGCTGAGGACATATAAAGATATGGAAGGACAGTGAGTGTTGTGCATGAAACTGATATCATTCATTAGAGTTTATTGACATCACTTACATCACTTTTGAGTGGTTTAAAGTGATAACTGACCCTAGTATCTACACGAGATAGTGTAATCAATATTGTCACTGTGAGCTTTTTCACATTGTTTTGTCTATAGTCGTATGTAACACAGGGTCAGAAACCAAGTTAGCAAATCCATTTGAGAAATCCACATAATCTGAGGCCAGTATGTGATGATGTTAACGGGTGGATCTACAGCTCTGTGGCTTGTTTGTAGTAGGAGTAAATTTCAGACAACAAATATGCCTTGGCTGGCTGATTAGATTCGGAAAAAGGTCTGAAGCTTCATCAGAGGCACTTATCCAGAGTGACTTACAGTTGGGGTTTAGGTGCCTTGCTCAAGGGCACTTCAGTCATGACTTGCCCATGAATCAAAGTTCAAACAAGTGACCTTCCGGTCACAAGACCAGATCCCTAACTACCAGATCATGGCTGCCCCTCAGCAAGAAGGACATACATATTGCAAAGCCCATTTACAGCAATAAGGACAATATGTGAATGAATTATAGGCGAAATAAATGTGTATAATATACCTGGCATAATTGACCAGACAGAGCAGGCTGGTTTCCAGCAACTGGACAACAGCAAGAGGTCCAGACACCTCCAAAAGCGGAACCTTAATGTGTGGGCAGAGCCAAAGAAATGATTAAACAAAGGAATTATAAATCTTTTGATGCTTATTACTAACTAATAAGTGGTGTTTGTAGAACTGTTGTATAAAAGCAGTATCACACTCCAGGTCTTGCTTATACTGAATATCAGAGCAGCCATGATGGTCTACAGTACTCAGCATCACAGCACTTCCTCTGTTATGTAACTTCATTAGCACATTTCTCTCTTGCAGTGTATCTCAGTGTTAGAAGAAATGGTCATGTGTCATAAGTGCTGTACGTACCCTGGCAAAGACAACAGTGCCCTCAGCTACTGCAGTGACAGAGACAGCAGAGCAGTCTAATGCTTTCAGGTAGGTGAAGAATTCCGGGTGTGTGTCTGATGGAAGCACAGAGCGCAAGTATTCTACATCTGTAACATAAAGAGCAGGTTACTAAAAGTAATGCATCAATAAGCAATATATAATCAATATATATTTTATTTACCTGAGTAGCTAGGGTTCAATTAAGGGTTTATTAATCCGACCATCATTTTTAAAGAGCTTTTATCAGCATTTTATACTGAAAATGAAAAAGCAAACCTTTGTTAAACTGAAGTAATTAAAGAACAATATGACAAATAGGCATCTTTCTAAAATACGTCAGCTATAAATACTATAATAAATAATAATAATAATAATAATAAGTGCCTTTCGAGATACCCAAGGATGCTTTACATAATGATCAAACAAAGCAAAAAAATAAAAAATAAAAATAAACAGAGAAACAAGACAATCAAAGAAAAAAAACACTTTACATGTCATGAATATAAAGTTTTGAATGAAATTATGAAGAAAAAAACTTTTTTCATTTCATTCTATTTTTATGTTTGACTGTATTTCCTCTACGTGCCACTTTTTAATCACATTTAAAATCTGTTGGTTCCTTAAGGTTTCTTTCTTGACTGGAACCAAAACTCAGAAGGGAAAACAATTCTGTAAGCGGCACATAGCTGAATTATAACTCAAGTACAATAAACATTGACTCTTCTCAAGGATTCTTGATTCAGTTGAGCTATTTTGTGTCAGTGTCCATGGCAGGGGTGGGAAACTAGAGGTCATAGTCCACAGCACAGTTTACTGATTTCTTTGCCCTGAAAACAACTAAACCTGGCTATTATCTGTTGAGTTGAGGCAAGAAAATCGCCTGGTAGTGAAGCAATACAGCCTTACAGGAGTTCCCACTACTGGTCTATTTGTAAACAGCTACTAAATAAATATGTATAAATTAAACTTCTATTCAAATAACACTGCTAAATTCTTCACACACATCTCTTATGGTGAATGTTTGCCATTTGCCACTATAACTGACTCAACATCTTCATTGTTTTGTTTTGCGATGAACAAAAGGGCTTTCTGTTCTCCCAACTTCATAGTGCCTTATTCAGCTTCTCACTTGTTTTCAGGACATTGTAAAGCTCCTTGTTGACATGGGTGGCTGAAATTCAAAGAACTTCTTCCACCCATCCAATATCTTAACCATTCAGGGTCGAGGTGAGTCCTCGTAGCCCTCCACTGGACACCAGGCAGGACATTCCACTATATTGGCCAAAGCCAGGGTGCCCATCACTTATTCAATGCTAAATTCAAATGGAGATACGGCAGACACATTTGAAGCAAAATCTTTAACAGGCAGCTCAAAACATTCAAAAATTAACAATTTCAGTAAAAAGAATCTTAGCTTTCAGATCACACTTGCCTTTTATCAGGTGAATTGTCTACTCTATATGACCCTGGTACATGTGATTGAATGTGTTTGTCTGTGTATGAATGTATGTGTGTATGCTCTGTCCTGGGTGATCCCCTAGTGCTCGATGCAGTCCTCCAGGTGGACGGTTGCTTCCAGTTGAGAGTACACTGTGCGTGATTGGCTGCTGCTTCTCACCGGTGTGTGTGGTTGAGTTCTAAGTGTGTAAAAGGTTGTGTTGTGTTGATTGTAAAGCACCCTTGGGCATTAGAAGGGTGCTATATAAGTGTAATGTTCATTTATTCATTTTATGAGTATCTAAGAAAATTATGAATGTAAGGAATAGCCAGAACCATGTCTGGTTCCATGGAGTTTACACGTTTCTCATTCCAAGGAAAACAAAATTGTCACCAGGGCTAACTTTGGGAATCACTAACCTAGGGCACTGTATAAATCAATAAATTATGAGTTCTGTGCCCAAAAGTGGACTGCATTTCCAGTGTGGCACTTTTTGGGATTTTTGCCAGTGTGACTGTGTGGAAGAAAATTATGTCAGAGTGGCCTGGAGCTACACAGCTACACAGATCATGACCTTTACTCTACTTTGTGAGGGAAGAGGAGGGGGTCTCGTCTGCCTTAAAAAGGGCACCAGCCCAGAAAGTTCAAGGTTGAATTTTATTTGTAGACATTTACCAAGACTTTAAAATGTGAACTTCTTTGTTTGTAACTAACAGATCTGGCAGTAGTCTTAAGGGGAGAAACTGTTTGGGAACATGTGTATTGTGCAATGTTTCAGCTGCCCTTCCCCAGTCTGTGGCTCTGTAAACCTTTGCACAAGTGAACAACTCTGAAACACTGTGCACCTCTAACACGCTCCAAAACTCTGCACAACTCTGTAAAACAGTTCAATTCTGTATCATTGTTAAACTCTGAAACACTCTGTAACTCTATAACTCTCAACAACTCTGTGTATAACTATATACAACACTGTACAGCTCTGTAAAACTATGCAACTCTGTAACACTCTGAAACTGTAGTGCTCTTTACAACTCTTGACAACTCTATCCACAGCGGGAACAGTTGGAGATTAGGGGCCTTGCTCAAGGGCACTTCGTTCATAACCTGAACGGGGATCAAACCAGTGACCTTCCGGTCACAAGACCAGATTTCTAACCACCAGACCACAGCTGCCCCAAAACACTATCAAATTGTTACACTCTGCACAACTCTGTAAAACTGTAACACTGCACAATTCTCAAAAACTTTGTAACACCATACAACTCTACACTGTAAAAAAATTAATCAATGGTCCAGTAGATATTATATAAATGTATTATGAATTTAAGCTAATGAGCTATTAATTTGGTGGCTGTTATTTGTATTAATGTTATTTTAAAATGTTTGGAATATAATCTATTTATTTTATACATGAAAAGCATGATCATATTATCTGAATAATAAACCTACAGAATTTGTGTGAATATGAAGTAATATAATTACAGTGGTAACCCTACTTATGAGTTTAATCCATGCAGGAGCCGAGCTCGTTAGCTGGTTTGCTCGTTAGCTGGTTTGCTTGTTAGCTGGATGCATTTTCCCCATAAGAATACATGTAAAACTGATTAATCCGTGTCAGCCGGCCAATATACAGTATACATTAATATGTAAATAATGTGTTTATATGGGTTTTTAAAACATAAACGAGACGATGACGGTGCTCGTGTAGGCTGGTGGCTAAGGAGGACAGGAGGACGGGCGTACGTGTATGGCATGGTTACACTTATCATATGAAAAGTAAAAGTAAAATGTATCTAACTTTCTTGTTCACTACCTTTTGCTTTCTTTCCATCGCTTTCACTAGCACTTTCACTTTCACTGGACAGTGGTCAAAGGTAATGACTGACCTCTTCTTCTACGCTAGCATCTAGGGGATGCTACGACTGCCGCGCCCCTAGCGGTTGGCATACTTGAACTAATTTACGCTACTCGTTACTTGAAATTTTACTCGTTACCTGGAACAAAAATATTCCGAGATCTCGACTCGTTACCTGGAATACTCATTAGTGGGGACGCTTGTAAGTAGGGGTACCACTGTAAGTTACTTTCATGTTACAAGAACTTCCTATGAATGTTTCTTTAAACCAGTAGCTGTTCAGAAGAGCTTACACGGAGGAGTCATAGTTTACACAGTCTGTGAGCAGCTACGCTAATTAAGGTTAGAAAGTATATAGTTTTCATCCTGAGAAAAAATAAATAGCTGGGAATTAAAGTAAGGAGAAAGTAGCTAATAATAGCTCATGTGTTGTAATGCATATTGCTAGATATTAGCTAGTTGGCTAGCTAAATATTTTTTGCTTCAAGCTAACAACATTATTTATAAAAGATACTATAATAAACAGTTTTGTAATTTTCTGCTTTACAACATTTCACTTTTATAAATGGGTTAAATTTAGCTTTAGTGGTCTAAATCTCATACACAGACTGTTTTCCTCTCTAACTTGGTCTATGTTAGAAATCTATTTTTCTTTTGATTTTAAAGTGATTGAAAAACAACAATAATAAGATTTATAAGCACAGATTCCAAATAATTTTTACTGTTAGCATGGAATTAAAATAGTGGTTTTGTATATGAGCTTGTTTGGTTCTTTTCCTTTTTTCAAGTTTTCCAATATTTACTCAGTTGTACTGCATGTAATCTGTTGCCTGAATTTTATTGAGTAAATATAGTGTAACATTTTTACAGTATTAAACCGAACAACCCCGTTAAGCCCGCTCAAACCGAACAACCCCGTTAAGCCCGCTCAAACCGAACAACCCCGTTAAACTCTCTCAAACTGTGCAACACTGTTAAACTCTCTCAAACTGTGCAACACTGTTAAACTCTCTCAAACTGAGCAACACTGTTAAACTCTCTCAAACTGAGCAACACTGTTAAACTCTCTCAAACTGAGCAACACTGTT